>JAKTVF010000412.1:0-59620 GCA_030557055.1 Candida tetrigidarum | reverse complement strand
TAGCTAATATGAGTTCTATTGTGTCGATTCCAGAGTCGCAATTATTAAAAGTATTTTCAAAGAGTTCTGCAGATTCGACTTTACAACTATTGCAAAGGTACTTATTGACAAAAGGGGTGTTTCCTTTCAAAACTAACAAGTTGATTTACGTTTACAATTCGCTCAATTTGAGATCTAATTTATCATATTATGATCTCAACACGTTGAGAATGCGATACAGGGCAAGAGTGATTAAGGAACTAGATTTCTATAATATTATGGGACCAGTAATATTGACTGATTTTTATGACTATCGTCAATTCAATAAAATTGCGCACAACAAATTTGGTTGTATTTTCCAATCCTTAGAAATCAAGTTGTACAAGTTGCTGAATACGAATTGGGGAAATTTGATGGTCCGTGGCTACACCATTGGGAAAACAACCAACATTGTCAATGGAGAAGTGGATAGTGTTGCCTCCAAGGATAACGAGGGTTTCATGCCAATCAATATCGTCAGGGGTAAGTGGGGTTCCGACGGTTGTATGTATATAATGTAATTAAGATCAGTAAAATAAAATAAAATACACTGAGCAGTTAATGAATTCCTTATGTTGTCCTTGTTGTCCTTTTTATTCTTGTTTTTTTTTTTTTTTACACTTCTATATAATACCTATACAAAGCAAATCTGTCTTTTTTTGGGATTAGACTTTAATTTTCTTAACTGTTTGTTCGTGTTCATCGAATAAAGAAGAACCAGCTCTCTTTCTTGAGGAAGACTCAGTAGAACACAAAATGCTTTCGTTATCAACAATGAATACTTTCTTGTTTAATTGATTCTTGAAATAGTGGGTAAAGTTAACATCTATAATATCTAAACTTTGCAAGTTCAACTGGGCAAAGAATTGGTGCCAACTGGAGATTTTTTCATTAATTTTGTCGTCCCAGATAATATCGTTTTTATCATCATTAATTAACTGGTATTTAATGAAATCATAGCCAAAAATCAATAACAAGTTACACCAATTTTCATATTTCTTATTCATCAAAGTCAATTCATAATCTAACTTGGTCAAGATTTCAAACTCAATCTTTCTCAAATTCGCAACGTAGGTTTCATTCAAGCCACAGATTTTGCACCAAGATTTAAATGAATAGTTGTAGTCTTGGTTGAATTTGGAAGCTACGATAATCATGCCAAGGAAAAGCTTTTTTGGGTCCAAGTTGATAAAACTTTTTTCGGCAACTATCAATTTATAAAGATAAAAACTTGCTAGTTGCAAAGTCTGAATAGAAGTTTTGGATCTTCTCAAGATTTCAATAATAAACTGTCTGACTGATTTTTCGTCAAATGGTTGTCCTGTGTGTTGTTGTTTCTTAGTGTAAAGAATTTTCAACAAGTTGACGGAACAGTTTATCAAGATGGAATTAAATTGGGATTTATTCAAGTGGTTGCTGTAATAGTTTGGATGGTTTGGTGATAATAACGTCTGTGGTGACGCAACAGATGAGGTTGGTGGGGTTAAATACGATTCTTCAGTTGGAGTTACAAGAATGGAGGCAATACTGCCTACTTTGGTAGTGGCAGATTTACCTTTTGGTAAAACCTTTTCATGAATAGTGGAAGTACTTGGAGTTTGCATCTTGTATAGGAAAAAAAAAAAATATAGTTGGTTAGTGTAGAACAGAACAGAACGGAAGGGAATGGAACAGGAGGGGTTTTCTTAAGTCTCAGTAGTTTTTTAGTAGATAGTCAAATGCTCATAAGATTGGTTACGAGGGGATGGATAGATATTTATTTGGGTATTTGTTGGAAAAGTTGAAAAAAAATAAACAATTCAATGTCACTGTGGGTTAAATGAAATTGTGGTGGGATCTTATATAGGGCGTTGCGAAATTGTGGGTAATGAGTAATCTCGGATTCTTAACATCATTTCTTTTTTTTTTTTTCTGTTGCTTTTAATATGTGAGATGTCGCAATATCACAACACCCTCTCGCTGATAAGATAAAAGAACGGAAGGTAAACCAAAAAGATGAGTCAAAATGTCTCATTTTCCAACAGAGAAGGAAAAAAAAAATGTCACACTTTTTTGCATCACACAATTTCTTACGTAATTTTGTTAGTCATATTTTTTGTTTCTCTCTCATTTGATTTATGCTCGCCTCGCCACGCCGCCAACTCTTTTCCAGGCCGGAAACAACAGAAAAAAAAGAGCAATCGGGCGGCGACTCCAGATATCCAAAAATTCCCTTCCTGCGGCAATTTGGTTTCGTTGTAAGAATTTCTTTTTTTTTTTTTTTTTTAGCGGTCTGTTTATTTCGCCGCCGGAATCGGATCCCGACTTTCCCCTCTGTTTATCGCATTTTCTACTTTTTATTTACTTATTTAATTATTTACCTTATGTAATTTGACTAATATACAAATAAATTGATAACAATAATAAGAACATGAGTAACACGGTTATTCCCTCATTAATCTAAATTTATTATCAATAATCTCTTTCAACTCCTTGTAACTCAAAATGATACACTCATCGTTATTAATCAACAATAACTTCTCATCAACCCCACAGTCTAGTTTGTTCAAGTTTATCAATACCTTGTTTAGATTGAGCACTTTTCTGTTTCCATTGTTACTAGAATTGTAACTACTGTAAATATAGTTTAAGAATAGTCTCAAGATCTTGTCGTTTCCGGATTTAACGCCGTCTTTGTCACTGTTATCGTAAACCAAATAGTTCAACTTGGTCATTAATCTAAACAACCTTGCATTCTCCAACTCTGAACCAAGCTGACTCTCCATGAAATCGTTGGAATTTTCAAGTCCGTTTATGATCGTGAGCATTTTGCCAGACAATGACTTATTGAACTCCTCTAATTCAAACGATTCATCTGCCTCACTTAATTGTTGCAACACATTGACAAACTCTTCGCTCAATTTGGCGGACGACTTTAAGCTGTTATAAATATTAGCGCTTTGTCTCATGTTCATCGGTAATAATAATACACTCAATTCAATCAAAACCTTCCCAATGTTTTGGATATCTTTAACCTGTCCTTGTCTAATATCGTCTTCTGTGTCATCACTATATTCAAGTATGTCACTGATACCTACCGAACCCAATCTTATTCTATGCTTGTTGGTAACAATGATTTTACTCAAATCAATGGTAGTTTTAGCCGTTAACCCAGCTTCGTGGATACTTGAGACCGCATTAATCAACTGGATCAAATAGCTCCATAACAACTCTTCACAGATTGGTTCAACTCGCAAACCCTTTTTGTGTTGCTCTAACAAACTAACACTGTTAGGGTAGTAATCGTAAACAATGCACAATGAATTATTGCCGTTCTGTGAACTGTCAAATGCCATGGTTGTAAATGCATCCTTCAAGGCAACAATATTTGCATTTTTAATATCTTTCCATTTCTTTATAGTGCTGAAAGGTTTATCATTCACAATTTCATTACATGGCTCGATTTTCCTTAAAACATACAAGTTTCCATCGTAATTGCTGTACACTTTGAATATTAAACTATTCTTCCCCATCCAAAGTTTGGAAATCGGTTCGTATGACTTATCTATTGGAACTAATGAATGGTACTGGTTGACATGCTCTGGCAAATTCAGATGACTTAATGTCTGTAGACTCGCTTCATTCTTCTTGTGCAAATATTCACGCAACTCATTGGGAATAAACATCGCTTGGCTATTAAGTTCGTGCGGCTGCAAAGGAATAGTTAACCTTGGAGGAGGTGCTGGTGCATACAAATGATACTGCAACGGATACATGGGTTGCTGAGCACCTGATTGACCACCATTCGTCGAGGTTGGAGTGGCAACTGGCCCTGGTCCGATAGCCCCTGGTGTACTAACCTGTCCTATTGGTGTTGGAGTCGATATACCTGCATTGTTTGAGAAATATGGATTCGAGGAGCCTGACGAGTGTGGCATGCCAACAGGATGAGGTCCCATATGTGCTTGGTGTTGTTGCTGGAGATGATGTTGGTGCTGTGGGAGTGGCTGTATTGTTGGTGGTAATGATGATGATGGTATTGGTGCTTGCATCGGAACGTGTTGCTGTTGTTGTTGATGTTGATGGGATTGGGATTGTGACTGTTGGGTAAGTGGAGCTGACGAGATCGCTAATGGTGATGCCGATGCATTTCCAGTAGTTGCATTAGTATTCGTGGTGGCATTCGTTGCCGTAGCATTACCACCATTTGCAAATTCTAAACCAGATGGTGTGAACGATGGAGTACTTGCATTGAACTTTTTAGATGTGAATGGTCTTTGGGAGGAAGTTGAGTCATAACCACTAGTACCATTCTCTGGTTTAAACACTGGAATCTCTTTCAATTTTGGGGACAATGTTGAAAATTTACTAGTCATACTAGCAACACCAGGTTGGAAAGAAGGTGTATTCAAATTGAATTTCTTCTTAGATGCCGAGTCATTGGAAGATTGCGTTGAAGATACAGTGGAAGTAGCCGAATTTGGGAACGCGGTATTGTTGTTGTTCACCGATCCGACAGAACCTGTATCTTGATGTGTGCCTTGTTCTTGTTCTTGTTGATCTTGTTGATCTTGTTGATCTTCATGTTGTTGCTGTTGTTGTTGCTGTGGTTTCAGTTGTCGATTGTGACTGAAAGCACATCCTTTGTTTTCGAATTTACAGTATCCATAGATCAATATGTTCTTGCAAAGGGTTTCTTTCGCTGTATCTAGATTTATATTCATTGACAATCGATATTATTCCTTTTCTTCTCATTCACCTTTAAATATTATGGCTATGTCTGACTATTTTTGTTGTGTGTAGTATGTTTTGTTTTGTATTGATCTTGTTCAGTAGATAGTTTCTATTTCTAGCAACAATTTTTTTTTTCTTCTTCTTCTTCTCACTTCTCCTTCTCCTTACGGTTTATTGTTGTTGATTGTTTTTTCTTTATTGTTTATTATTACTGGTTTGTAGTGTTTTTATTCCTCTTTGGACAATTTATGAACGAAAGATGAGTAACTACCCTATATGTAGTTTATCTTGAATGTGAATCAATTCTTAATGTGTCATAGAATGTGACTTCAACAAACTGATCTTCAAATGTCGTATTATCCTGACAGTAGGGCTTTACTAGATTAAATACTACGAAAAACAAAAAAAAAAAAAAAATGCTGACGTTTAGCGAGAAATCTTACACGACTTTTTATTGTTTTATTTTATTCTAATAGTGTAATTCTGTTTTTCTTTTTCTATATGTGTTAGTTGCATAGTTCACTCAATAATCTTACCAACAACTACTACGACAATGGGAGCCAACTCAAGTATTCTAAATGGATTTATGGAAGATACAAACTTCAGTATCGAAGAAATAGATCGTATGCGTAAAAGGTTCATGAAATTGGACAAAGATGGGTCTGGTGAAATCGACAAACAAGAGTTCTTATCAATACCAGGAATTTCTTCAAACCCATTGGCTACAAGATTGATGGATGTATTCGATAAAGATGGTGATGGTCAAATTGATTTCGAAGAGTTTATCACTGGGTTGTCGGCATTTTCAGGAAAATCTGACAACTTAACAAAATTGAAATTTGCATTCAATATCTATGATATCGATAGAGACGGTTATATTGGGAATGGGGAATTGTTTATTGTCATGAAAATGATGGTTGGGAAAAACTTACAGGATGAAGAATTACAACAGATCGTCGATAAAACTATAATGGAGGCAGATTTGGATGGTGATGGTAAGTTGAACTTTGAAGAATTCCAAAAGGCGGTGAATACTGATTCCATTGCCAACACATTGACATTAAATATATTGTAAAGATTCAAAAACGTGTATCCTAATCTATATATCACTAGAATTACTTATTTATTTTTGTGAATTGTAAGCCAAGTAAATATCTTTCTGCATTGCCTTGGGATTGTAGTCTTGGTGAAATACGCGAACAAAGAGTAAAATAATAAGACAAAAAAAATGAAAAATAAAAAATTGATCCAAACTTGATCTGGTGTTTATATTTCAATAATAGAGAGTGTTAGTTATGGATAACTTTGATATCAAACTACGATCTTTACTAGATTGGATTAATAACACCCAAGATGAAAAGAAACCCTCGACTCATTCATACATATCACCAAAAATTGATGTTAAAGATGTCGAGTCATCTGGTAGAGGTATCTATGCAACTGACTCATTGAAAAAATCAGAACTTATATTGAACATCCCCCATTCATTCTTGTTAAATTTCACTACAGTATTGGCGCATATTGCAAAGTATAATGGAATGCAAGATGATCTGCATATCTATGTTCCGTTTGACACCCCAGAAAAAGATCAATTCACAGAGATATACTCTAAATTGAGTCGAGATGAGATTCTCGAATTGTCCTCGTTTCAATTATTATCCATCTACTTGACATTTGAAAGGCAAAGAGGTAACAACTCGTTCTGGAAACCGTTTTTGGATATGTTGCCATCGATGAGTGATTTCAAGTTGATGCCTATACATTGGACCAATGAAACGTGTAAATTGGCACCAGATTCAACCCAGAAGAGTAACTTGAAGGTTCGAGAGCGGTTTGCAAATGATTACAAAGTGATTTGTGAGTTAATCCAGACAAAATCAGACACTCCAGTGATGACATTACTCCCAAGAGAAGAAGTGCTATTGTCATGGTTATGTATCAACTCACGTTGTCTTTATATGAATTTACCAACCAGCAAAAACACGGCCGATAATTTCACCATGGCTCCGTATGTGGATTTTATGAATCATTCTTGTGAAGACCATTGCACATTGAAAATCGATGGTAAAGGTTTCCAAGTTCTGACCACAACAAGCTATAATGTTGGTGACCAAGTGTATTTGAGTTATGGGCCACATTGTAATGATTTCTTATTGACTGAGTATGGGTTTATAATACCCGACAACAGATGGAACGATCTCGATGTGAGCAAATACATCATTCCGTTACTAAAACCAGAACATTTGACATTCTTAAAGGAAAACGATTACTACGACAACTATACCATGACCAAGGACGACATTTCTTTTAGAACACAAGTTGCCTTGGCCACACTTCAGGAAAAGGATCCAAAGAGTTCTAGGAAGTTGGCTGCCTTGATAAATGGAATCAACGACGGAGAAGTGTTTAGGAGCCATTCTAATATACTATTGGTTACCATTTTAAACAAAGTGATTCACGAAGCAGAGGCTCATCAATATTTAGAATACTCCGATGATATAATTAAGCAAACAATTGGGTCATTATACCGTGATAGATTATGTATTGCGAAGAGTGTTTTAAGTTATATACATGAAGAATAAGTGAATAGATAAACAAACAAACAAAAGGACCTATGGAAGGGGCCGATTAATTCTCCAACAATTGTTCAGCAGCAGCTTGGTCTATACCTCTATCGATTGACAATTTGTTCCTTATCATACTTGTCATAGTTCTATTCACTGGAACAGAAACTTCATGTTTCCTGCCCAAGAAACTAATATACCCGTTTATGTTTTCAATTTCACTAACTCTCAAATTTCTAATATCCTGTCTCATAGAAGAACTATTGTGCTTGGTGAGATTGGCAACATCAATAACTTTAGCCAAAAGTCGATCAGTGTCTAGAGTCTGTTTGGCTTCTTCATGATTCCCTAATTCAGGATATTCTTTGAGCAAGACATCCTTGGCTTCATTGATTATGTGTCTCCAAAGAAACTTGATATCTTCACCGTATAATAGCTCTCCGTTCTTGCAATCGAACAATGCTGTCAATGCATTTATACAACAATTAACAATCAATTTTTCAGATTGTATCCAAGCAAATTTATCATAACTCCAAATACTTGCATTCAATCCCGGTGTGCGAAGGATATAGTTGATCATATCTGGTCGTTCCTCAGGACTCAAAAACCCTTCTGGGTTAAGTGGATTATTTCCTGGTAATTCGGCAATGCTAATGGTACCTTCAGCTACATGATGTACAACGCTGTCTCGGACATATGCACCATGGGTGGTGATACCTTCGAATATATTGGGTCTGGAATTACCACTTGTCCAGAACTTGTCTATTAGTGTTCTACTCATCCCCATACCATTTTGCAATAATAAAATATTTGTATCTGGTTTGATTTGTGCAACATATGGTCGAAGTGCTTCTATAGTCTGTGGAGTCTTGGTAGTTATTATCAAATTCTCAATGGGTTCGTTGATGTTATGTGGTTTTGCTGATGGTGTTTCTATATTACCCGTAACTAAATGGCTATTCTTAAGTCTCGATAGATAGATCTTATGGTGTTGAGATGGGGAAATTATAGATTCCGGACGGAGCAATAAAATCGGGGTAACTAAAGACGGAAAAGAATGTTTTAAATCATACGCTAGTAATGAGCCAATAGAACCAACTCCAAGAATATGGATCTTCAAAGGAGTTGACATGGCTTGTGTCTCGACAGTAATAATCTCTCAAGAGATTCGGTTCATTGGTTTTTTTTTTTTTTTTTAAGCTTTTTCTATTTCTTTTTCGTAGATTCTTTCATTTTTCGCATGCAATTTGGCTGAAAAAAAAAATTTAACAACCCAAAAAAATAATAGAAAAATGAAATCTAAACTGAGCAAACGTAACTGAGTTTGAATCTCTGAGTTGCTAACACGCACACACACATTTCAATACATACGAAATGCTTATTGTTGGATTGACAGGGGGTATTGCATGCGGTAAATCCACCGTATCTAAAGAACTCAAAGGCAAGTACCACTTAACTGTAGTTGATGCAGATTTAATCGCCCGAGAAGTGGTTTACCCCAACAAACCAGCGTTCAAGAAAATCGTTGCTGCCTTTGGCCACGAAGTCCCAGATCTAGTTAATCCACAAGATGGCAGCTTAAATAGACCCGCATTAGGTAAAGCCGTGTTTGGGAACAAAGAAAAATTAGCTATTTTGAATTCAATTGTCCATCCTGCTGTTAAATGGGAAATGTTTAAACAGATTTTGATTGCCTATATTACTTTGAAACAATTGGTTATTTTGGATGTGCCGTTGCTCTATGAGAGTGGATTGAGTTTGGTCTGTGGGTTGACGGTGACAATTTCATGTGAGAAGCATATTCAAGTGGAGAGATTGTTGGCAAGAAACCCTGAATTGTCGGTATCGGATGTAACTAAGAGAATTGACAGTCAGATGTCAAATGAAGAAAGGAACCATCGGTCAGATATTGTCATAGACAACTCTGGAGATTTAGCTACTCTTCAAGAATCGATCAAATCGTTGGTCTATGAAATCAAACCTAATTTGATATGGTATTTGTTGGACTTGTTTCCTCCATTCGCCATCATGTCAGCACTATTTACATTTGCCATTAGAAGAATTGCAGATAAGTTTGTAAGTACTAGAAACCCGAAATTAGATTAAGTTTAGAAACTACCTACATACATCTATATTACAAAGAGTTTTATTGTTTACTTATTTATTGACTAGCTTTCTCCTCTTTCTTCACCTCTATTGATTTTGACGTACACCACTGACTATATCATCCACTCTCAATAACAAACAAGCACTTTCTATAGCGGTTTTAATCGATTGTTGTTTGATAACTTCTGGTTCCCAAATTCCGTAGTCTTTCATGTCAACAACTTTACCATTTTCACCATCGATACCATAAGTGTAATGACCTTGGGCTTGTTTAGCTCTTAATTGTGACAATACTTTGATTGGGTTACCTCCACAGTTTTGAATTAAAGTTCTTGGTATGACTTCGAAAGCGTCAGCAACGGCTTGGTATGGGTACTGTTCAATACCTTCAATGGTCTTAGCTTTTTCGGCCAATCTGACACTACATGCCATTTCAGTGGCACCACCTCCTGGAGATAATGATGGTTCAAACATGACATTTCTTGTGACAGCCATAGCATCGTGCAAGTTTCTTTCAATTTCATTAAGGATATCTTTAGAAGCACCTCTCAAAACCACAGTACAGGCTTGTGGGTTTTCACACTTGTCCAAATAAGTAAAATATTCATCACCAATCAATTCAACCTTGAATTCACCACACTTGGTACCGATGTCTGACTCTTTCAAATCTTCAACTCTATTAACGATGGTAGCTCCAGTGGCTCTGGCAATTCTATTATTATCAGATTTCTTGACTCTTCTCAATGCGGCAGCACCACCTTTTAACAAGTAATGTTGAGCCAAATCACTGACACCCTTTTCAGTGATGACCAAGTCTGGTTTAAACTCTAAGATTTGGTCACACATCAACTTAACTTGCTCTTCTTCGATTTGCAATATTCTGTTCCAATCTTCTTCTTTGGTGATTTCTATGTTGGTTTGGGATTCTCCCTTCTTGTATTCCAATGGACAATCCAATAATATGATACGTGGGTTTTCGATATATCTTTTCATCTTTGGATGAACAACATCCTTGTTCAACAAAATACCATCCAAAACTTCACTATCAGTAACTTCACCACCAGGAATCTTTTCAATACGGACATATCTCTTGACGTCGATCTCTTTGTAGTCACCTTTTTGAACCATCACAGTTCTGACTGCTTTCAATGACAATTCACACATCTTGGTAGACCAGTTGTTAACATACTTGGTTCCGATGGAGGCTTTAATCAAATTCAACATGGCTGCATCATTGTTGATATCAACTGGAGTGGACACTTCGTGTATAATTTCCAAAGCATCTTTCAATGCTTCCTTCAATGCCTTTATGATTATAACTGGGTGGATATTTTTTTCAATGTATGGGAAGGTTTGTGCCAAAATTTCTCCGGCCAATATGATAACGGTGGTTGTACCATCACCAACTTCCTCATCTTGAGTTCTTGATAATTCAATCATTGATTTGGCGGCTGGGTGGGAAACGTCAATTTCTCTCAATATGGCGTGACCATCATTGGTCAATACTATACTTCCCATAGGATCCAATAACATTTTCAACATTGCCTTCGGACCCAAACATGTTCTGATGATATCTGCAACAGCCTTTGCAGCAGTGATGTTTGCCACTTGTGCCTGTCTACCCTGCTGTCTAGTGGTAGATGTGTTCAAATATACAACTGGTGCTTGCATTTCGTATCAATTGGTTTGTGTTTGTAAAAGACGGATTAACCAGGGGGATGAAATTGCGGTTCAGATGGTTGATAAATTGAGGTTCTTAATAACTACAGTAATACTAAAAAAAATTTTTTTTCTTCCCTTTTTCTCGTTGTTTGTTCGATTTGTTTCCATCAAAACAGTACATGGAACCAAACAAAAAAAAAAAAAGTTCGTGCAACGCGAACAAATATTGCTATTTGTTGTTTGTTGTTTGGTTATTTTTCTGCTAGAAGGTGATCAACCATGGATGTTGATTATATAAACTCGACGTTTACTACGTTGGACGATTTATCCAATGTGTCAGAAAAGATTGACGACTTGAAAGTTTTACAAAATCAAGTGAAAGAAATTGCAGAGTCGAAAGCAACTGGTGGAGCAACCCCACCATCAAGCAATGAACAGGTGTTAACATCCAAAATCAATCAAGAAAAGTTGGACCAGGCAATTAGTCAACTAACTACTGATGTAAAACAATTGCAATCCATTGATGGTGACAATGTGGTTAGCATAATTGATCTTATAATTGAAGATCATGGTGAATTGCCTATCTTGTTAGATTTAAAAGGTCAGTTTGAAACTAAATTGGAAACCATCAAATCAATTGAAAAATTGAACCAATGGAAATCAATTCACGAGAAATTGAATCAGAAATTGTCATTAAGTCAATTGAAAGAAGTTTCTGATCAAATTTCTGGTCTTGAAGAAACCAATGAAGAGTTAATAATACAATGTGATTCGGTTTTCCAGTCTCGTAAGGCAGAACTTGAATCCACTTTTAAAGCATTGCTAAAAGATAGCAAATGGTTGAGTGATAAAAGCATTTCGAACCAAGCATTGACACTGATATCTCAACAGTTTCAAGATTTAATATTCCTACAATCTATCAGATCTACACCAGTTTACCCTGACACATGGTGGGGTTTAGAATTGCTTTTAGAACCTATAACCACTAGATTCCACTACCATTTTAACACCCCTAACAAGGATACCAATAAATTATCCAAACCAGAATGGGCATTTGATTTTTTGGAGAATTTCTTACTGGATAATTTGCCATTGCTACAGGTTATCGTCGACGATACATTCAAACCATTACAAAAAATCGGGACTTACGAAATTATCACTTGTTTGTTAATCCCCTTGAGGAAAAAAGTAGAAAAAATGGTTGAATTGATTGATAGTAGAGTGATAGCAGCCGAAGGTTCAGTTACTATCGAGAAAAATGGAAGGTTGTTATCTCACTTGATATTTGAGTTATCTTCGTTTGACCAAAGAATCAAAGAGAAATATAAATATACCCCTTATGTTGAGAGTTTCGACAAGGTTCCAGAACAAAAATGGCTAGGTATTACGGGCGATATCTTACTAAACGATGAAAACCATGCCGTGAAGAATTGGTTAGATTTTGAGAACCAGTTAGCGGTCAAAAGGTTTGATAATGAGATCATCAACACCAAAGATTCATTTAACATCGATTACGATTATCAAGGAAATGATCACCAAGTCAGTTTGCATATATTGAGACCAACCTATTCTGCTTATGGGTTGGTGAAGTTGATTAATAATTTAAATTCGCATTTCCAAACTTTAAGTATTGTCAAGTATCAATTGCAATATGTGTCACGCATCCAAATGAGTTTGATCGATAGATACTTGGAAGTGATTAACAACCAGTATAAAATTTTCAACGACAAGTATAGTTTGAAAAATATGTTGAACATGATTCCTGGCAGTATGGCAGACGATACCACTAAAGGAGCCAACACCACAGAACACTTGCTAAAAGGGTTGACGATGTTGACCGAGGTTTTTTGTTCTGCTAAGTTTTTAAGCAATGCATTGGAAACGTGGAGCGATCAGTTGATATTTATCCAATTATGGAAAACGTATACCGGGTTGGCACTGGACATGACTGAAGATAAGAGTATCTTTGATTCTGCAATCAGACAATGTGATGTGTTGTTAGTTAAAGTAAACAAGAGTTATGAGGAATTTTTCAGAAGTGAGATCAAACAATTGTTAAAAGTATACGTTAATTCCAGTCAATGGGAATTGAGTAGTAGTGGTAGCGGCAGTGGTAGTGACGATTTAGAACCGTCATCGCATTTATCCTCCTTCGTGAACACGTTGCCAGAATATTTGTCAATTTTACACAAAAGTTTATCCAATTTAGATTATTTTATTATCACTGACAAGATAGTTTCCATATTATGTGACATCATGTTTGAGTATATTGTGATAAATAATGAGTTCAACAGATTGGGTATAAGTCAATTGATTGTTGATTTTGAATACATTATTAAAGTTTTACAACACCATTTACATTTCAATACACAAGAAGGGGCTGATTACACAAATGATTTGAATCCAGATTATGTCAAAATCGCACAAGCTATTGATTTAATGGATTCCGTTGATGCAGATACAGTGAGAAGGTATAAAAATTTGGGGAAAAAGTTAGATTCCAAATTTTTAAACGATTTGAGGTTGAAATATGAACATGGATTGAAACAGTTGAGCAATTATGATATCAACAATTTGCTAATTAGAATTAATCACACGTCTTGATACTATTCCGTAGAAATAACGCGTGTGCAACGCGTCTTAAATTAATAAATCGAGTTTACCTAGTTTATGTAAATCGTAAATAAACAATGTTATATTACTTTCCTTTTTAGGGAGTTACGCGCGGCGTGACCCGTTGGGTTTGTTTTGATTTTCCACATATAAAGAAAAACATTGATCGAATCGGAAATGACGAACTATAAGTTTTTTTTTCCTTCCCTTCCCTTTTATACATATTATTCTTTTAGTCAATTATTATACCCACTTTAATACTTAAGAATCACCCAAATGTCATTAGTTAGAAAACGAGTATGTATCAACCTTTCATTTACTTCCATCCACCACAAAATAATTTACTAACTCATCTTAAGAAACTCACTGAAGAAGAGACGGAATTAACGTCAAACAAAAAGATAGCAACCATTCCACAACCCCAAAGTCAAGTTATAGCCCGACTTTACCCAACTAAAGGAAGTGGGAAACCCCTTGATATCCCACGAAAGGAGACTATTTTCATTGGAAGAAGTAGTTCATGCGATTTGAGAATCCAAGGTATTGACGTATCTTCGAAACATTGTAAATTAGTCTTACTCAACGCGCTGCAGAGGGGAGAACGATTAAACATTTTCGACGTGTCGTCTAATGGATTGAAAATAAATGGTGAACTCTTAGGTAATGGACTGAGCGTTATATTGAAATCCGGTGATGTGGTGGCTTTCGCTAAGACTGGAGGAAGTTTTATTTTCCGGTATATTCGAGACGTGGAACAGCAGGAGCAAGAGCTGAAACTGAATGTCAAAGGTTCGTTTTTTGACGACTATATACTTGGGAAACAATTGGGGTCAGGGCATTATGCTGTGGTCAAAGAAGCCAAAGATAAAAGAACTGGTAAAATTGTGGCAGTCAAGATTTTCCATCCCAACAAGACTGGTGCCAATAGCCAAGCCGAAGATGAAAAATTACAACAGGAAATGAATTTATTGTTGAGTATAGACCATCCTAACATTGTCAAGTTTGTCAGTCATTATGTCGAGCCAATCAATAACTATTCGGTGAATACTTATTTGGTGTTGGAGAAAATGAATAGTGGTGAGTTGTTTCAAAGAATTGTAAATAAATCCAAGTTAAGAGTTGATGAAACAAAGGCATTTTTCAGGCAATTATTATCCGGATTGAAATACCTTCATGAACACGATATCATCCACAGGGATATCAAACCAGAGAATATACTACTCGATATCACCCCGAAAACCAACCCACATCAAACACAAACAGGACCTTGGGATGAAGATGAATTGGACGTGCGTGTCAAGATTGCCGATTTCGGATTAGCCAAATTTATTGGAGAGTTGAAATTCACCAACACGTTATGTGGCACACCAGCGTACGTGGCACCCGAGATCTTGACCCATGATTCAAGGAAATATACTACAAAAGTGGATTTATGGTCCCTGGGTGTATTGTTGTACGTTTGCTTATGTGGGTTCCCACCATTTAGCGACGAGCTAGGACCACCAAATATGAAGGAACAAATATTGACCGGTCAGTATGCATTTTATTCACCGTATTGGGATGATATAAGTGACGTGGTTTTGGATTTGATCAGTAATTTGTTAGTTGTCAATCCAAGGGAACGATACAACGTGGAACAAACGTTGACCCATTTCTGGTTTAATCAAAAGGAACCAGACGTATCACTCGTTCCTAGTGAAGAGAGTCAATTTGGCGAAGACTCCATGCAATCCAGTAGTCAACCATCACAGATGAAACGTCTTATGGTTAGAGGGAACACACAACCTATGACTTTGAAAGAACAATACGTATCACAGTTGAATTTTACTAGCAGTTGATTAGTTCTTAATGTAGTATAATGTGATACGTCCTCTATTTACAGGTATATATATATATTTATATAATCTTGCTATGTACTAATTTAATGTCTTCGTTTCTTGTAGATACAAATGTATTCACAAGCGATTGATTGTATTGCATGTTTGCTTTGATATTCTCTGGGATATCCTTTCTGTGTTTGGACTTTTCGATCTTTTCTTTAATATCATAAATCTTATCCAATGCAGTGTTTGCCAATTTCCAATTCTTCAACATTATGTAACAATCAAACATGCCAATGTAACAAGTCATGTCATTATTCAACTCAGTGCCCAATTTAAACCATTCGGCTGCTTGATTATAATTATTGAATACATTCATCTCCAAAAACCCCAAACTGGAGTAGCTTTCTTTGAGCCCTTTACTAGAACTTATTTCCCAATGATATTTAGAGACTTTAGGATTATTATCCACGTATAGTTGTCCAAGGTAATAATGACTCTTGATTGTGAAATCATCATTGAGATCACCAACACTTATACTCTTTTCAAAATACAACTTGCTCAATACCACATCCGGTTTCGTTAAATACGTAAAATAGTAATAACCCAAATTAAAATAAACCTGACTGGATATTTCTGTAGCAGGTTCAAGCTCAATGAATTTCTTCCAATAGTCAATAGCTTGAGGATGGGCATTTTTTGACCATGCCAAATCTCCTGCCAATTTAAACACCAACGGGTGGTTCAACTCTACTAATTCTTTAATCAATTTATTGGCATGTTCGGTGTCTTCCTTGGTTTTATCTTTCTTGTTCAAAGTCTCAAATGATAAGATGGCAATTGCATCTAAGTTACCCAATTCGGCAGATTGTTCAATCAATTCATTTTCTAAAAATACTAAATTCTTATTTGTCGAATTCGTCACTTTTCGTATTGTGCTTAATAAATTCTTAAAATCCATCAAATCAGAACCTCTAATGAATCTCGGGATATTTATCTTTTCCGGAGTTTCTATGTTTTCATAAATGTTGGATAATACAGGTAACATTTTCTTATACGTCAACCTTGCATTTTTTTCAAACAATATTCTGTTGATAGTTCTCTTGGATGGGAGTACTGATAATAGCGTAGGTTTACTTGTCGTCACCGCCGATGACGCATACCTAATCTGTCGTATTAGCATTTTGGTGGGGGTATGGATGTATATTGGTTTGATTGGTAGAATAATTTATGAAGAATTTTTTTTTTTTGTCTAGCAACAAGTGAAAATTAATCACGTGTTTAGTCCTGCGCAATACAATACAATACATAATCATTGATTAACAGATATAAATACATTTATTAAACTAAAATAAAACATAGAACACAGCACTAGAATATATAATTTTGTTCTCTAATAATAATAAAAATAAACAACAGTTACTTTTTTTTTTCTCTAATATAGATCATGTAACGAAATAAAAGATACACACAATGAATTAAAAAAACAAATAACATACAGAAAAAGCAAAACACCTAATTATTGTTGAAATGAAGGAAGTGAACGAACTAAAATAAAAATAAAAAAATGGATGCCAATTTGGAACAAAAATCTATAAAATGCAGTAAAGTAAAATAAAATATAAGTGAATGGATAAAAAGAAAGTGTTTTAATTTTCAAAATTAATAAAATTATCGAAATTTTGATTGTTGGAGTCAAAATCGTGCATGAAATCACCCAAATCTTCAAAGTTATCATTGGCAGTGCTTGTCTTGTTGACTACGAAGTTATCACGGATGCTTAAAGGATCAACAGAATTGGATTTGATATGAGTATAACTAGTATTTTCATCAATGGTTGGTTGTTGTTGTGATTGTGGTTGTGGTTGTGGTTTCTGTTGTTGCTGTTCAAGGCCAAACAAGATATCTTCAACAGGAGAAGTTTCAGTGGTGTTGAATCTCGATATACCTGGGAAAACTGCAGTTTCGTTATTGGCATCGGTACTCATTTTCTTTAAGGAATTATGTGGCGAGTTTGAGATTTCAGATTCATAGTATTGGTTGGCGGAATTTACTGAGAATGGTGAACCGTTGAGGTTGCTGGTGTTGGTAGTTGTTATAGTGGCGGTGGAAAGGGAAGTTGTGGTGTTGTTATTGTTGTTGTTCATAAATCCAAGTTGCGCTTGTTGGGGTGTGTATGTGGTTGGTGTGTTTATAGATCCTTGTGGATCTAATATTGAGTCTAAATCGTAGTCATTGTCATTTTCCAAATCAAGTTGGACAGCACTGTTTATAATGTTGGTAGCAATGGTGTCAAACACTGGTGGAGTTTGTTGTAATTGAGCTTGTTGTGCTAATTGTAATTGTTGTTGGTATTGTTGGTGTTGCAGAATGTAGTTGCTTAAGAATTGAAGAGCGTCATTTGATCCCACCAATACGTGAGGAATGGAGGTTTCTTCATAGACACCTTCATGGACTTTGGTATAAGCTTGACTGACTTGTTGACCTTCTGAGAAATCATCACAAATGGACCACTGGTTATGCATACCGTTTGGAGATGAATCATTGTTGTTGAAGAAATAGACAGAAAATTTTGGTTGGAAACTCAAATTCAATCTGATTTCACACGAGTTCTCATTATCGTTATTGTTGTTGAAGTTGTTTTTAAACACCGAACACTTGGCAATAGAATCCAATGGGTAGAATATTCTAAACAAGATTTTCGAGTTATTGGAAATGGCCAGGAAGAAATAGTTTAATTCTGAGTTCTTTTTACTTAAAATGATCATTAAATCCACGTTACTCATAACCTGGTTTAACACCACTGGAGATAAGTTGATGAGGTTGTTTTTCAATTGGTTTTCGTTAAAAAGACCGGTTTTAATTCTCTGCCATGAACCAACGCTAAGCGAAGAACAGTTGATAAAGCAATATTTGTCGTTGATCAGTATTGGGATTGAGTTGTTAGAAATTTTCATCAAACCACTGGTGAAGTCATTAGAACCATTATTCATTCTTAATCTTTGACGTTCGAATTTTCTTTGCTTAGCTCGTCTATTCTGAAACCAGATTCTAACGGCTTTCTCGTTCATGCAGGCTTTTTGACTGATGAATTTTCTATGTTCGGGCGATGGGTTTGCGTTTTTTTGGAACTCGGAGATCAAGAACTCCAAGGCTTCACCCGTGGCTCTTATTCTCTTTTGTGTAGGTTGGTTTGGTTGGTCTGCATTAGGTGGTGATGATAATGGTGGCAGCATCTGTACTGGTGATTCTAGGGACATTGACATGGTAGATTATATAGTGTAAACAGTGTGATATTTCTTTTAGTGGGAAAAAAAAAAAGAAAAAAAAAATCTTTTCCTTTCTAAAACTTTAAAAGAAAAAAAAATTTATCGGAGAAGCGCGGACGGCAGGTGCGAACAAAGGGAAATAAAAAAAAACAATGAGTAGACAGGTCGGGTACGGAGCGAAATGTCGTCAAATCTGATTGTCTTTCGTAGTATTGATTTAATGTCGCGAAATCTTTGTCTAGCTTCTTTATTCTCTCTTCTCAGTGTCAAGTTTGCAAATGGTTTGAATCCTTTATGTCACTGGAGTGTCAAATGAAGAGGAAAGGATTAATTGCAAAACAAAATGAAAAGGGTGATTGAATGACTCAATTGGAGTAAGAGCTATTTGTGATATGACTTGCTGGGGTGCAGTAATATAACGGGGTGGTAACAAAAATAGGCTCTGATAAATAAATAGATAGGTATATATATATATAAAAGGAAAAACACAAACGGAGGGATAGTAGTAGAATGTTCTCGTCGTTGGTGTAGTTACTTTTGATGTTGAGTAGTAAAAGTTATTTGTAGTTGATGTAGTTACATAAAAGAAAGAGAGAAGAAAAAGAAGAAAGAGAACCTTTTAAAAGAAAATAGAATGAACAAAACTTTTTTTTAATCACAGGGGAACTGTCAAGGAGAAGTGTTGATATATTTATAGACTCATTTCCGTGGTATAAGGGAGACAGGAAATATAGTAAAAAAAAAAAAATAAAAAAAAAATAATGATAGGGCCAAATGTCGCATTGTTTTAAAAAGTTTTGTCGCGGGAAATTTCTTTTTTTTAAAACCATTCTAACACAAAATCTAGAGTCTTTGTTTTAAAAAGATTTAACCTAGCACACAAAACAACAACAATGGAAGAATTATTTTTACATCATGCATTTTGTGCTACGTTTGTTATACTAAAAAAAAAATAATACCTCTTGGCAATATTTGGCGGTATTTGGGGCGTATGGTTTGTTCTTTGGGATTTTTTTTTTTGTTGCCATGTACACTATCTGCACCATAAACATACGAATAATGGATTTTTGGGAATTTGCCGTGCCATTCAAACGAAGCAAAACAAACAAACCGAATCACAACCACACCAAAAAAAGGAATGAATAGACTAAAAGCATGGAGCCTAACCAAACCAAACTAAGCCATTGTTGACTTGTTGTTGTTGTTGTTGTTGTTGTAAGCTAAGAGAAAGGGTTGTGAATATGCACATAATTAACCTATTGAAAGTACTTTGTTTTGATTGTTTGTTTTTTATTAATCTTATTGTCATACCGTTTCCAATACAACACAACATCCCTTTTCAATTTTTTATTTTTATCTTGGTCGAGTGATTCTGGAACCTAGATAAAACACACACACACGGAGAGACGAACACATTCACTTATCAAATGTTCGTAATATTTTGTGTGTGTTTGTGTTAAGTGGAGTACAATAAGATACACACAGAGATGTATTTCATCTGGCGATAGTCCTGAGATTGTATAGGGTTACAAATCTACCCAGTACTAAAAACAAAAAAATTTCCATATAGGAAACAAAAAACAAAAAAAAAATTCCCAAGGATTTTCGTACTTAGCTATTCGGACTTAACTCGTCCTGCGTCGCCTTTTTGTTTTGTGTTAGTTTTGTCTCTGAAATTTGTTTTTGTGGAATGCACGACTTTTAGGACTGGCAAGCTGAGCAAAACAAAAACAAAATAGAAGGAAGAGCAAGTCCAAAAGAGACAACGTCCACCAATAGACTAAATAAAAAAGGAAAGAACTTTGCTACTGTTTTACGATCTGTTTCACTTGCAGTTTGGTCTCCTGATTACGACATATATCAACTACTGACTAAATACTGTTGTGTGTATGATGTTGGTATTTTGATCATTATGACATATCAGTAGAACAGGTGATTCCATGACACTGTGGAAATATAATAATTATCTATCAGGTCCAATTCTAGTCCCTAGTAAAAAAATTATATATGTATAAGAAAAAAAGAAATCAAATTATTTATTATCATTCTCTCTCTTATATTGTTCCCTTTTTTTTTTCTCCTTGTCCATTTTTCTTTAACCGACGTTAAGCAAAGAAAAAAATAAAATATATCCGATTAGGGAATTGTGATTAGATGGTATATGGCTTGGAAGTACTTTGTTACAACTATCATACACCCTTATCAACACACCTTCACGTATATACAACAGACTCCACCCCCTGACTTACATCTCCTTGGTTTTACATTTGTCTTCAATTCCTTTTTCCTTTTTTTTAATGATCAGCTTTATCCATTGTGTCTTGCTTAACTCCATAGCATATCCCTTTCGTTTAGCAAATATTCCCAACCCGCCTGCATGTACAAATTTGCCCATATTCTAAATGGTCGGTGTTTTACTTAACCGTATATGTAGAGGTAGAGGTAGAAGAGGTACCGGTACAGGAGCAGCCTTTTTTTTTTGTCATGTACTTGTCCTCCAATTTCATTTCTCCATTGATACAAGATAAACTTTATTACTTAAAAAATCCTAAAAACATAATAAACCTTTGTTTTACTATATCAATGGGCTTACCCCAGTAGATTCTTCTTCTCCTCATCCTCTTTTGTTATATTATTTTTTTTTGTCATTGGAATCTCACCCGCCTCCCCCTTTACCAATGACATAAACTTCAGTGCATAGAATAAACAGCAATCCTAAATAAAAAAAAATTGTCATGGGAAATACTGTCACACCATAAACTACTGTACATAATACGTGACGTTTATTTGAAATTCCATATAGTTTTACTTGAATGTCTCCTTTCTTACCTCTCCCACTTTCTCCATATTTCATTTTCCTTTTTTTTACAAAAAAAAAAATCTAAAATCTGCACAACAAATTTTTATTTTTTTTTGTTTGTTTTGTCGTTATCGATTGTTTCTTGCTCATGGCACTAATCTGTACAATATCTTAATCTAAATATCCATATGCCCTGATTTCATTATCACCACCTGGTTTTTGTGTAATTTTGTCTTCCTTTTAACGAGATAATGAAACACTTATTGGCCAATAATATTGTTAACGGTTAGTTTCGGTTTCTATTATCCGCCCACTGTTCAAGTGAAGGGGCTATTTTCCATGTCTCTTTCATGTATGACATAACACGGCATACTGGTTATAAGACGAGTGCTGCAAAGAGGGTTAACTAAAAAAAAATCATACATCCTATATAAATGTATATGTCTCCATATATTTATACAAACGATTGGCAATGCATGGTTTTTAATTATGTAATTGTTTGGCTAGACAACAAATATCCTATTGTTTACATGGCAAATCTAAAATTCAGGAATTATAGAACATTAGGCAACCCAACAAGATTAGCAACGATTTTCGATAAACTTTTCCTGTTCGGCTTAATCCTCTTTATTGTTAACGTTATGCCACTTATCATAACTATGCATGATTTTCGTACGACTTTTTTTTGATATTCTGTATGGTCAAAAATCTTTGGCAATATTGTATATGTCCTTCAAGATTCATGAATTGTTAATGTACAATCGGTATTTTAATATTCGTTTGTTTGTATGTATTTTTAAAACCGAGTACCTCCCTAGTTAAGTTTCCAGAAATCTTTTTAATAATAAAGCCTTCTTCTCTTGCTTATGTACATGTAACGAGAACTGTCGATCTTTTTTTTTTATAATTTGGCCGCCTTAAGGAATATTTTTTAGAATGACCATTTATTTAATGTTCCAGACCTGACATTAGAATACTTAAAACGTTCATATTTCCGATTCTATACATTGGTCTTGGAGTTGAAGCAATTGCTTTGCCCCCCTCTTTTCTTTTTTTACTAATCGGAAAATATCCACCTACTCTAGAGATTGGTTTCACGAAAGAGTTGATCCGATTCCTCGTGATAGGTAAGTGTTTTTCTATCTTCTGACTAACATAATTACTAAGCAGCCAACCAAATATAAAGAGCAACATCTACCGATAGAAATAAACAAGCAATCATATGCATTAGTTTGTTCCATTGCCCTTCGAGTTTGTAAAAGTTGCAGGTTAAGTCTTCTTTTTTTCTTTTCTTTTGCTTTTTGTTCTACATCATTCGCTCTTATGAAGAATGTAAATCCGTGTACAACAATACCGCCATTACTTTCATATATAAAGACAAATCCTAACCAATGATAATTCTCTTTTTTATTTTGATTATGGTTCGCAACTTTCTGTCTCTATGCAAAACAAAAAATTATTTCTTTTGATAGTCGTCTTTTATTGTTCTTGATATGTAGCAGGGGGTTTGTCTTTTTTATTTTTCGTCTAATAAGGGAAGTCCGCGCGGCACCTGTTCGCAAAAGAAAAAGAAAAGAAAATATGAACTTTTTTTTTTAAGGTTAGCTCCGTTGGCACCTCCTGCTATGGCAATTGTACAAGAAATTACCAAAGTTAACAAATCTTGTCATTGTTTAGTATTGTACATTATACTTTTTAGTAGCACACATCTCATCCCTCTAACCCCTTTGTTCTTTCTTTCTTTCTTTCCTTGTCTTTTTCTTTTTCTTCTTTTCCATTGATCTGTATTCCAAATTCCCTATGATTTTTTTTTCCTTCTTTCTTTCTTTACCTCCTTGGTTGTCAAAACACATATCACCTGCTACTTATTTCTTGGTTCCGCATCCGGCGTAGTATCTTTGTCTTTGTTACTGTGACGCACCCCAAATTTTAACACATGATTTGTTATTCATTTTCTGTATTCCGCATCCTTTTCCTAAAAGACTCACATATTTGCGTGTGTCTAAAAAATTTCGGACCCAAAAACCGAAGAAAATATTTTATTTTTATCCGTGTGTGTGTGTGCGTAGTTTTTGTTGTTTTTTTTTCTTGGCAAATATTTTCTCCCTCTGCAGACTTTTGTGAAATATGATGCCAACCAACAAGAGAAACCTAAACTAAATCTCACATATGAAACAACCAGTAGACTTGTTTTATTTTTACACGGTACAAGAAATATTTGATACGACGTTACAATAAGGACCACTATAGTTGTCTAATTTGTACTTCATTTAATACTAACGCTAGTTTGAACTCCTACACAAAAACCATGCTAATGTTTGCTAACAATAAAAACTAATTCTCGTGAGACATATTTCCTAAAATAGAACAACTACTACCAAAAACTAAACTAATACAAAAATAAAACCTGAAATAATCAGAAAATGCTTGGTGATAAGTACGTGGTTCTAGTAGCTTGTTGTATTCTTGTGGTTATCAATTGACAATAACAATAACAATAGCAAGAACAACTTGTCACACTACAAACGTTACAAAATAAAATAAAAACAATAAAAAAATTCTTTAAGGGTAGTTACAGAACATCAAGAAAATACTGTGCGACATTTTTCATTTCTTTCTTTCTCTCTCACAGTGACTCAAAAAAAATAATACACACACACACACACACACACTGCAAAATAATTATCTTTCAACCCTTTTATCTTACACCACACCTGGGAACAAACATCACCTTGCATTGCGTATAATCTCTCCCCTCCTCTAATGTCATTCCTTTTGAACCACGTAATTTCATTAAGGAACCATCCACGTGCATGATATCCTTTCCTCCTCCCCTCCCCTTTCCCCCATCTTTCTTCTGTCCGCCCTTTGTCGCCCCTGAATTTCAGGACATTTAGAATATTTTCTAAAGATCTAGATTCCTGAATTTCAAAACTCCGAATAACTTGTTTCAAACAAGAGAAGAACCCCTCCTCTGTTAATCAAACAACAACAACTACATGATTTACCTATTTGGGCAGGAGTACACTACATAGTTGTGTCTGGTATGGTTCTTTATTATATTTAGCTATATTTTTTTTAACCTCTTCGTTACGTGTTTGTACCTATGGTGTATTTACACAAACAACTTAGGTCTCAGTCATCTCTCCCCCTTAGTTTTCTTGGCTAAGACATGTGCACGGCGTACAGTGTAGTACATCAAAATGGGACCGAGGAGGTACCGATGTCTTTCTGTGTACATTGTTAGAAAACTTTAAAAAAATAATAATAATAATTATAACAACATCAAGTACGAGCAGTAAAAAAAAAATCACTAACTAATGCATTCCATCTCTTTACTCCTCCTTCCCCCTTACCCCAGATAATAAGAGAGTCATCTGAGTTGCTGTGGACAATCATCCTCCCCACAATCAACCAGTACGTATTCTGTTACTATGTGTAAGATGTGTATATTTATTATTATTATTTATTACTGATTATTATGAAATTTTATACTATGTATTTCTTTTTTTTTTTTTTTGTTAGTGTAGTGCAACCTAACACAATAATAATTCTCTAACTTCGAAATCTTCCAAAAAACTTAAACAATATTTAATATCCTTGAAATTCTTATTCCCATTCGCTAACGGCTGCCAATTACTAAAATCTTCAATTAGATCAAGGATTAATTTCAAACTATTGATATGTTTGATTTTTATTAAATCTTGGAATAAACTTCTTAAATTCCATGGCAATAAATTATAGAAATTTTCATCGCGATTAGCCTTGGGTGGATATTTCACTAGTAGGTCATGTTCTGTCTTATGGATTAGGTTTGTCGTTTCTAAGGAATACTTAATTGCTTCATCATAAACGTTTTCTTCTAAATACATTGGGATTGGAGGTGTGGTGGTTGAGGTGCTAGATGTGCTTGCCTGACTTATTGGATCAAGTTTATCCGTCATATCCTTAATTAACCCGTAATCATTATAGTATCCAAGATTCTTCATTAAACATAAAATATTCAACAATTTAGAAATAAATGGAACTGAGCTATCGGGTGGAGTATAAATATTCCTTCTTATATTGGGATGGTTGAATTGTAAACCCAAAGACGAACTTAATGGGATGAAATTCAACTCAGTAATATTCCCCGTAAATGTGATTTTGACATTATTCTCAATCAACACTTTCATCGATTCATTTAACTGGTTAGTAAGTTTACTATTCTTACTACTAAACTCAAACAATTCTTTAATTATCTCGTTTTCAATACTCGTAAATGCACGAACCACCAACTTGGAATCAGCTCCATCAACAGGTCCATTCAAATTTCCATTCATACATAACAACCCTTTGAATTCGGTACTTTGCAATGAGTGGATTTCAATCAACATCTGGGCATATAAATTAATAGCTAAATTACAAGATGTCCCATAACTTGTCATAAAAATAAAGTCACTATTTTCCAATACTTCCAACCAATTATTCTTTAACAATGTCATAGATTTCTCTATTCGGTCATTTATCTTGCCCTCTCCTTCAATTGCTAATGTCTCAACAATATAATCATCCATCTTGAAGTCAGGGTTATTATTTTTCAACCACCACATAACTGCTTTTGATGCCTTGTTCACAAACTTGTTTGCATTCCCTGTATTTGTCCCGATTAGTGCCCGCACCATCTTGTTTGGTAAGAACGAATGAACACCAATAATAGTAATCCTCTTGATCTTCTTGGCTCTTTTTGCAATGTTCTTCTGTTTATATAGATGGAATTCACTCTTATATCCACATATCAAATCTTCTGAATATATTCTCAACTTGGTCTTCATAGTAATCTCTCTATAATTAGAATCAAATATTGGATTAATCAACTTTCCTTTATGATCATTATCATTGCTATCTTTGTTGAAACTACCAAGACTTGATATACTTTCGGGTCGAGTTGTGCTGCTATTGAATGAATTTTCTAGTATCTCTGTTGCCAATTGTGGCTTCTTTCTTGAATTGTAAATAACTGGATTATTCTCCGTCAAGGAATCACACACAGCCAATTCAATATTCTTGTGTGGGATAACATTCTTGAAAATATAATGATGTGAATCGAATTTTGATGATTCAATAGTTGATTTTGCTGATTTGTACAATTCCAAATTCGATATATTTGAAGTATCTTCTTCTTCATCATCACCTTCTCCTCCTTGGTTATCAACCCATCCAAATCCTGGAATCCAATTCCACCATGAAGTTTGTGGTGGCGTGTGTGTTTCTTTTGAATGATGTATTAATGGGGTCGTTTCGGATTGTGGTTCCTCAGATGTAGTGGGTTCTGTAGCTTGGTTGGTTGTACCGTTAGATGGAAATAGATATTGCCACAACGTTACTGGTTGTGGTGGCGGTATGTATGGTTGTGTTTCTATTATTTCAATTTGTGGTGGCACCTGATCGTGTGGTTGAGGACCTTCTACGGTAGTTTCTTCCGTCACAACTGTTTGCCGGCTCCAGAAAAACCATGAAGTTACTCTCGTTTGTTGTACTTGGACTTGTGGTGGTTGTAGTGGTTCTGGCTCTTGTTGTTGTGTTTGTTGTGTTTGTTGGGTACTTTTGTTATCTATTGCAAAACGTGATTGATTTCTTAGCACTAATTGCTGCTGTTGTTGTTTATCATGATTGTTGTCTTTGTTGTCCCGTACCTCTTGTTGGGAATTCTTATTAGATTTCCCTACAGTTGAGGACATTTCTTTGTTGAGTAATTACTTTTGGAATATGTTGTTTTAAAATGTTTGTGTGTTATATGATAGTGGATCATTAAAAACGAGTGAGTGTGAATTTTTTCTGTTTTTGTTTTTCTCTGTCTCTGTCTGTGTCTGTGTTTCTATTTCCGTGACAACCACCTGATAACGTATGTTCTTCTTGATCTTGCACGCATATCAACCAACTTCTAAATGACAACCAATTGGACAGAAGATATTCTTAAAGAATTGAACTTACGAGATGAAAAAGAGAAACACAACTCATCATATTTCATTGCATTCAACCAACTATCTCAAAAACTAACACCCAAAAACCCCACAACAGACACAACTACAACCACAGAACAACATCCAACAAAGACCAACTTAGCATCAGCACCATCTTCAGCTGCCGCATCATCCTCATCATCTTCAGCATCCCCATCGCCGTCGCTAACAGCACCAAGTTCAAAACTGAAACTAAAACTGAAACAACAAGAACCACCTACGTATCCTCTAGATGAATTTACACTAAAAGAGAACCAAAACTTGAAAATAGAAAATAACGAACTAATCCAAAGTTTAAACTTGTCAACTATAACGAACGAGAAATTAGAATCCATAATTCATCAACAATCAAACATAATCAAATCATTGGAGAATAAGAATACCAAGTTGAAGAATAAAATAGATGGGTTGGTTTTGGAAATGAAAGAGAAGAATAAAACCATTGAATTGATCAATGATGAAATCTTGACTAATCAGATTCAGTTTAATGTGTTACGGGATAAACTTGAAAGACTAGAAAAGAAGTCATAATATTGCTTACTATCTAGTAAAGTCAGGAATAATTATAGGCTATACACTTGCAAATGTATTACTCTTTCTACAGAGATTTCTTTACTTTGAATTAATTATGCTTTTATATTATTAAACAATTAAATCGAGCATTAATACTATAAAACCTTCGTTACCCCTACTCCTACATACCTTTCGTGATCTATCAATTAACCTGGTCAACACACACTCTCCTATTTGGAAGTGTCCAAAACGTATCTACCCAAGATTTTACCTTCTTCCATCAATTTAAAGACTTCTGGTAATTCACTTAAACCAACAATCTTGATCGGACATTTGATTAAACCTCTGGAGAAGAAATCAATGGCTTCACTAGTATCCTTTCTGTTTCCAACATAGGAACCTTTAATTTCAATGGATTTAACAACGGCTTCGAAAACTGGAGCAGTGACTTTAGAACCAGCTGGTAAACCAACCAAGACAACTTTACCTAATGCTCTAACGTATTCAACTGATTGGTCAATGGCTTTTTCTGACACGGAAACATTGATAGCACCATGTGGTCCTCCATCAGTTGCCTTTTTGACAGCATCAACAATATCCTTTTCTTTAAGGAAATCAATGTAAACTTCAGCACCTAATGATTTGACAAATTCACCTTTCTCTTCGCCACCATCAATTGCCAAAACTCTGTAACCCATGGCTTTGGCGTATTGCACAGCCAATGAACCTAAACCACCAGCAGCACCAGAAATAGCAACCCATTGACCAGCAGATAAGTCGGCAGTTTTCAAAGCTTTGTAGACAGTGACACCAGCACATAATATTGGAGCGGCTTTGGCTAAATCGGTACCAGCCGGGATTCTTGCGGCTTGAACGGCATCAGCAGTAGCGTATTGTTCGAATGAACCATCGTGGGTGTAACCGGATAAATCAGCTTGAGCACAGTTTGGCTCAGCACCTTGTTGACAGAATTCACAGTTCAAACAAGAACCGTTCAACCATTTGATACCAGCATAGTCACCAATTTTCCAACCTTTGACATTTTCACCCATAGCCACAACAACACCTGCACCTTCGTGACCACCAACCAATGGCAATTTGGTTGGCAATGGCCAGTCACCTTTCCATGCGTGCAAATCAGTGTGACAAACACCAGAGTATTTGATGTTGACCAACAATTCGTTAGCCTTTGGGGTTGGAACTGGGATATCTTTGTATTCTAATTCACCACCGTTTTTTTCAAAGACGACAGCTTTTTGAGTTTTTGGGATAGTAGACATTTTTGATATAAATGATTTCTTAGTGTGGAATTAAGGTAATACTAATAAAAATAAATAATTCTAACATCTCAATTCAGGAAGATAAAGGGAAAACCAGTCTCTTTAAATAATAAAATAATTTCTGAAAACAATCCATTACATTGCATAGGGGGGAGTGGTGGTCCGACTCACACATGTGTTGAAGAAAAAAAAATTTAGATTTTGGGAATAATGCATGCATGAATGAAAGATGTAGGAAGATATGCAAGCAAAACAAGAATCATCAACAACAGGCGACAATGGTTGGGCAAACAAAAAAAAAACGAACTAAAACTAAAAAAAAGAAACCAATTTAGGGATTCGATATTAAGCAGAGTAAAGTGAAGTACGAATAGTGAAACAAAAATGAATATTCTTTTTTTTTTTTTCAGTGATTGTGTTTTGTTTTTGCAACTGGTGAGTGTATAAACAATAGAGAGTGGTGTGAACATTGTAATACAAAAAAAGAAAAAAAAATATGATGATGTTCGGATAATACAGGTTGATCGTGATAGTACCTCACAAAACAACATCTTTTCGGTAACAATGTAATTATCGAGAACTTGTACTATCAGAACTCCGTTTTTATAACAACATCTCCCCTAATTTGACACTATCGATGTATATGTAAACTAATCACCGAAAACGCAAGAAATTCACCATTTATGCTATTTTTTATTCTGTGAGAGTGAAGATCATAATCAAAGTGGGTATCACCATGAATAAACAGCTGTTGTTTCCTATTCTCAAAGCCATGATTCTCCATTGCATGATTAATCAAAGTTATGATTTCTATGTGGTCAATATCAGGCTTAAAAAAAAACCTCACGTGTTTCAAAAAGAAGAAAAAAATGGCATCAGCTGATGGAAAAATTAAATTAAGGAAATTAATCACGAATCCATTTATCCGCATGGAATAATACGGGAAAAAAAATACGCAATACGGATATATACACCCAATTTAATGTCCTTAGTAATGGCAAGAGGGGAATGTGTATTTTAGTAAACGATTAGTTTCTTAGGATGACGAATAATTCATCATTAGTTGTATCAGTGTCTCATCCTGTCTCCCTGTCATAAGATGACAATGACAGGTGTGAAATTTAAACAAGCTTGTATCTACAAAAAAAATGTACAAGATTTTCGTGATAATTTTGTAAAAATTTCAATCAAAAAAATAAGAACCACCAACCACTTTTCTTTTACATCTTTATCACCAACATACCTTCCTACAATTGATTCGGAGTTAATAGTGTATCTTAACATGGTAAATATAAAGCTGAGAAACTACCTCTTTATGTATTGTTTCTACAGAAAACTATAACGTCACCATTTCTTCGACTATCCCAATGGAAATAACTATTGAAAAATCTCTTACATTCATGATAATCTCTTCCCAACTCATTATTTATTAACTCCTCCAATGGTTCAAAAACAACCAAGTGTTCTGGATATGGTAAATCATCACCTCCTAAATGAGTTTTTAAGAACTCTTCTGGTGCGTCATAAAATTGGTCCGACTGATCCCTGTATGCTTTGATCTCTTCCAAACTAGGTTTATTCAAGTGTAATGGGGGTTCACAGGTCAAAAACCATGCATTCAAGTCGGGGTTATGGAAATAGCTTTGCCATGGTGTTGAATGACAAGGCGTGACAAATCCAAATGATGGTGAATCTTTCAAATAACTAACCACATCAATAACTCCTCTCTCGTGAATATTAGTGAAAAACAATCCAATTACAATGTTAACAATAATCCCCACGAGCAAATATTTTGGTTTTAGTTTGTTGTAACCCACTGCTGTGAAATACAACATTATTGGGTGCAATGGATAAATAAACCTGAATTCTTTATGCTGGATCAATGAAAACCCGACGAGATAGAATAAACAGGTCACCAGCAAGATACTCTTCTCTATTCCAAACAACATTAATGGCAAATAAAGCATCAACATCAACGGTATTGCCTGGAAAATGTAAAAATGCCACGGTGCTGTCCCATAGAATATTGATAAATTCTTAATCACATTAAACTCAAGGAAGTTGTACGACGGGAAGGTAAGTTCTTTGTAGAAATAGTAATCCAACCCTGTATTGAAGATCATGACTACAGCTACTTCAAAAATTGATAGAAGAACCCATTTGATGGTGATTTTTACACGTAATAACAACCAAATACCCAATGGAATCCAAATTAATATGTTTGTAGGGCGAATTATACAACTAACGAGTGCAAATCCTAAACTTAAATACCACTTCTTGGGGATATTCTTGGTCGTCTTATTATCCCACGGCCAAAATCTTAATGCTAATATTGTCAACACTGTTTCTAAGTTATTTGAAAATGATCTTGTTGAAACATACCAATTGAACGGATTGAACAAAGACAACATTAATGTGACCCATGCCAATTGTTCATTCTTGTAGACTTCCACAAATTTGTAAAGATTATATTCTCCAACCGTAGCAATTAACGCGTTTATGATCTTGGGAACAAGATGAACAAGTTGAAGATTATCTCCAGCAATCTTATACCCTAGAACATAGATCAAGGGGTGAATTGATGATCGTAGTTGTTGCTGCCATTCCCATGTCAAATACCCATACCCATAGACAAAATGATGTGCTGGTTCCAATGCTTGGAAGAACTCATCAGCTTGAAAGAAAGTTTGGATGGTTAGTGCATTGACCAATCGGAATAGGAATATAAAGGCAAATAATTTAATTGGTGATAGCCCTGTTGTTGTTGTTGTTGATGATGATGTTGTTGTAGTCATGTTGCATCAACTCAACCACAAGAGAAATGGAAGAACAACAACAAGGACAGGCAAAAAAAAATAATAAAATTAAATTAAAATTAAAGTAAGAAAAAAAAAATACCATACATTAAAATAAAGTATTTTAAAAAGTGACGTATTTTCAGCATTGCGAGAGGTGTTTCTTCTGATTGGTTTTACTCACTCAACCATCACCATGAGTCTAGAACAGTACTTGTACCATCTTGAACGAAGTCATCTATATGAATCCATTGAAGACACCAAATTAGCAAAAAAGGAATGTTTAGCAGCCGTGAAAATCTTGAACGCAATTTCCAACGAATCACCATCACAAAAACTACCCCACCTAAAAACCATTTCCCAGTTCACCATCAATTATTATGACTCAATTGGTAAAACACGCAAAAGTGTATCTGACAAATTAACATGGATAGCCTCTAAAATCACACCAGATAACTTTTTCCCACAAGTGATTGAATTTGATGAAGATATAAACTCCCAGCATGAAATGTTCATTGACAGCAACTCGGCATTTGATGATCCAGACCAAACGCTCCGAAAGTTACCCAAAGAAGGAGTAGAATACGAACCCAGAGATATACTGAACTGGAGTAATGACCCAAAAGATCTAAGTAATCTATATCAAGACACTTTACCCAACTGTTCATTTGTGTCATCATTTTTGGCAATTGTCCACAATAACATCCCAATAATAGGTATCATCAGTCCGCATGCCAAATCCTGCAAATACAAAGTAATGCTTCGGTTCAATGGTGCACTGAGAAGTGTAACTCTCGATGCAAAGCTACCAATGCTACCCAATTCAAGAAATTTAATTATAAAGTCATCCACCGACCCCGAGTTGTATTGGCCAGCCTTGATTGAAAAGGCATATTTGAAGATAATGGGGAATGGGTATGTTTTCAGTGGTTCAAACATGGCCAATGATACATACCTCTTAAGTGGCTGGTTGCCCCAGATTATAAAGATTTCCAATGGGAAATTGCCTAATATTATCGGCGACTTGTGGCAACTTAAAATGCAAGGAAAAGTTATTCTAGGAATCGGTACTGGATCATTGAGCAAGAAACTTAGTACACAATTGCATCTAATCACTGAGCATGATTATATGATTGACAAGTATAACAATGAAGATGGATCGATAGTGGTGAAAAACCCCTGGCTCGATCAAAAAACCCAAAGATTTATTAGCATCAAAGATTTTACCTACTTCAGGTACTTGTATGTCAATTGGAAACCTAATGAGATTAGTTGCCAGCAAAACTTCTTGTACGATGTGAAATCGTACAGTTTTAACCAGCCACAATTTACAATTACAAATATCGAGGAGTCGTGGTTGTTATTGGAGAGACATTTACCAGAGGTATCGCAGTGGATGGATATCAATGTTTTTGACACCGAACATAAAGTGATTTCTCCCACACAGTACCTGAAATACTTATCTGTGGAAACGAATAACCGGTTACAGCTAATCAAATTAAAACCAGGTATATTCACTGTAGTGATATCATCAAACAAACCAGGGAAATTCACCTTGACGTCTTTTGGAGGACAATTTACCAAGCTGAAGTACCAATATCAATGTTTTGAAACGATAGACGGAGAATGGACTTCTGATACCAATGGAGGCAACTGGGCAATGTCCACATACATAGACAACCCACAGTATGATCTTGTTGTCACCGAACCAACTGATTTAATTATTGGGATGTATGGGAATGGACAAATAAATTTCCACGTTTTCCATAGTGAAAAGAAATTAGGTCAAAGACTACAGAAATTTGATAAAACCAAAGTAGAGAACTACCAGAATTATAACCTGTTGTTCCAACTACAGAGCTATCACTTGCAGCCGGGTATCTATAAACTAGTAGCTTCTGAGTATGAAAGAGGTCAAGGTGATTTCCAATTAGTGTTCAACTCAAATAATCCAGTACAAATCACCAATATACCCAAGAGCCTAGGATTGTTTGTTAGCAAGACATCATTCAATTGGGAAAATCAAAACAGGTACAAACTTTACTTTGATACAACTAATTATAATTCACAAATAGCATTTCGAATCAATTTCTTTAATGACGACAGTCTAGATTATGAACTACAAAACAACTACCGTCCAGCCATCAGAGCATCTATATTCCATAGCGCAACCAGACAGCCCATTCAGATTAACGAAGAATTTGATGACTGTTTATACGGTATATTTCTAGATGAATTGTTACATTTGCCCGGTGAGTACATTCTACTTATTGAAAGGTTTGAAATAGGATATGGAATGTGTAATATCGAAATTGGGTGTAATTATAAAGTAAATGTTAAAGAAACAAACATAGAGTCGTGTAATAATACACAATAAATATATATGAGCCTCCCCGTGAAACTCGTGCGCGTTGACATTTTTTCCTTTTCTTTCTTTTTCTTCGTTTGTTTATTTGTTTGTTTGTTGCCAGGTTGGTTGAAATTAAATTTTTCAAGAGCCGGAATCTCAACAAGCTTTTTTTTTTTTGCCATACGTTGATTCCTACTTTACAGATAATAACCACTATCCAAACAAAAATAAAGAATGCAATACCAAGTTCTACTTTTTGTAATCTCCTTATGGACATTGGTGTTAGGGGGACTAACTAATGAAGAATTGTTAACAATTGTCAAAAACAACAAACAGAAATTGATCCCGTTGAACGATCAAAATTTTGAAACAATTTTGAACGGTAAGAGAGATTATCATATAGTTGCATTGTTGACCAGTGAGTCACCAAATATCAATTGTGTGTTATGTCGTGAGATTGGTCCAGAGTTGAGTATCATTGCCAATTCCTGGTTTAAAGACCACCCAAACGGGTTGACCGAAGAAGAATTGGCCGTTGAAGATGAAGATGGAGTTGAACAGCCACCACTTAAAAACATCTACTTTTTCAGATCCGAATTCCTTGAATCCAAAAAATTGTTTTCTATATTGAAATTGCAAAATATTCCAAAATTGTTCTATTTCCCACCTACAGAAGCATTGGGTCCAAACAACTATATGACGGAGAAAGTGGAATATCAATTTTTCCAAGGGGACCATAAAGATTTGATGAAGAACTGGTTCAGCGAGTTGACTACCCATCAATTCAATTTATATATTCCGATCAACAAAACCAAAGTAGTTGCTAATGCCGTAGGTGCCTTTGCCGTTGTTATTTTAGCCAAAATATTTTCTAAACAAATTACAACTTTTTTCACCTCCAAACTTATCTGGTGTGCTGGATCATTGATTGCTCTCTTGTTGTTTACTACAGGTTACATGTTTAATCAAATCAGAGGGGTCCCATATCTTAATGAACGTCGTGATGGAACAGTTGAGTATTTTGCACCTGGTCAACAAGCTCAATTTGGAGTTGAAACCCAAATCATGTCTTTTGTCTATGGTTTGTTAAGTATTATGGTTATTATCTTGATCAAGCGCGTTCCAGAAGTCAAAACCGACAGTGTTAACTTGTTGTTGGTTGTTATTTTGAGTTCTTTCATCTTTGTGATGTTCAGCTTGCTCTTGTCAATATTCAGTGGCAAAGCCCAAGGTTTCCCATATAAATTTATCAACTTTTTCTGAAAGGTACAATGAATATACATACACACACATACACTACCATTTATCTACTCCAAACTATCTAGTCTTTTCTCAACTTTGTCGATTGTTTTCAAGCAATTGTCTATTCTCTTGCGTAGTTCTTTAATTTTCTGAAATTGTTTTGTTAGCTCCTTCTCATTGATGAACCCCTCGTCAATCAACTTTTGGAATTCATTGAGTTTATTTTCAATAACTTTTAATCGTGTTAGCAAGATCACTTGTGAATGGTTAAGAGATTCAAAATTCTCATTCAAACTGTCGAAAGAACCGCTTAATAAACTATGAGCTGTCAATTCAATCTGATGCAATTCCTGGTTAATGTTTGATGCCATTGTGCGTGAGTGTGTCTGTATGATTGTATAGTCTAGTTTTTATCCAAGCCCACATCATTTTTTTTTTTTTTTTTCGTTTCAATCAGAGGTAAAACCAACATAAACTCTAATTTTCCTTTCTTGTCGTTTTTCCTCAATTCTGCAAAACACGACATGGGCAAGTTCACACGACACAAGTTTTGACACCCAACAGACACACACACATGCCACGCCACGCCACGCCACGCCACGAAATAAATTCACATGCCTAAACCGATACAGCAACACTAACAACAGCCCAAAAAAAAAAACTTCGCAAGATAAAAAATAATAAAAAGTGAGGGACTCTAAAAATATCACAGTACTTAAACAAAGAACACAGGCTTTTCGTATCTCATTACACCTGAATTTAAAACCCAAAACCGTAACCAGTTGACATTTCCGATTAAAACTCCCCTCCGACCTTACATTGTTCTGCCTCAATATAGACGAGTCTTTTTTTTATTTCATATTTTGGACTTATCATTAACAATAAATTTTCTAGCCTTCTTGTATCCCCCCACTTCCCTTTGTGCCGAAGTTTGTTACAAGAATTTTTTTTTAGATATATAAAAGGATGGCAGTAAACCTAGATAATTATAACAATCATGATAATTTAGAAGGAGTTGCACAGAAAGGAGCAACAGTAGAGCAAGCAGGAGATTTTAATAAAAACGACAACAACGAAGACGATTTTTCACATATACCTTTAGTCATGACGAAGGCTCAGATGGATAACATGGAGCACAAGATACTTTACCGACAGATAAAGTCCGTTAAAGCTGGAGAGATTGAAAGATTCAAAATAAATTTCACTCCACATGCAGAAGGAGATGAAGTGGTCATGCCACCAACATTATGGGTTAAAGTCAAGAATACCGAACCAGTTTCCAAACGAGCCATATACTTGGCTGGTCCTTATATAATATATGTTGATTGCAAACTGCTGGACTATGATTCCAATACTAAATATTTCGTCACCGCTGACCAACCAGTATTTGAACCCCAACTATTAGCAGGTCAATCTTTTTATATCCAATTATCTTGCCATACGTTAAAGAAGAGTTATTCGTGGATTGTTGATGTTGTCTCGCAGGTAATATTTAACAACACCATATCCATTGATTTCGAAATCATGATTGGGACCTCCAAGCAAGTGCTACATGAGGCGTCATTTATTGAACAAAACATACCCAACTCAGATAAAATAGGATGTTTCAACAGCTTGTTGCATGTGGACAACTGGGATACATTGGACCTTTGGAACTTACCCGTCTTGAGACCAGACAAACCTAAGCATTTGGTTATTTTGACTCATGGTTTGCATTCCAATTCCAGTGCAGATATGTTATACTTGAAAGAACAGATTGATAGGATTGTTAGTCTAAGAAATAACCACAACGAGGATGTGGTGGTTAAAGCTTTCTTTGGCAACATTGGCAAAACAGAAAGAGGTATAAAGTACTTGGGTAGTAGAGTTGCCGAATACATTGTTGAGTTGGTTACTGAGAATGAACTGCTCAACAACGGCAAAGTTGAGAAAATCTCGTTTATTGGACACTCACTAGGTGGGTGTGTACAGACATTTGCTATTGCATATTTGAAAGTGAATTTCCCATGGTTTTTCGAGAAAATCAAGCCCGTGAATTTTATCACTCTTGCTAGTCCATTGTTAGGGGTGGTCAATGAGAACCCTAAAGTTGTAAAATGGGTACTACTGGCTGGATTTGTTGGGAAAACTGGTCAAGATTTGGGATTGAAAGTCGTGGAAAGTGACTCCAAACCATTGTTGTTATTATTACCAACAGGACCCACACACGAAGTGTTGAAACAGTTCAAGAGAAGGACCGTTTATGCTAATGCAATTAATGATGGGATTGTTCCCTTGAGGACTTCGTCGTTATTATACCTAGATTACAAAGGAGTAGCGGATATTATAAACTCTGAAGAGCTAGCACAAAGCGACGTCACTGGCAAAGTTCCTAAGGATGTCGAAAAGGCAAATTCATTTCTGGCTGTACAAACTTTGTTGTCTTATTTCATGCCACAGAATCAGTCATCCCAACAATACAAACGTTTCCAAACACAAGAGGAACGTGAAGAGGCTCAGGCACAAGCACAAGTACAAACAAACGCGCAGGTACATGATCTGGCTAGTAGCAAGACTGAACACGCGATCCTTAAAGGTATTCCCAGCTCAACGTTTTTAGACTCTGCTGCATCTTTGGTGTTGCCACCATTGCCATCATTAAAATACATTGTGGATCCATCGAGTCGTGATAATGTTATTATTCATGATAAAATCTACTATGAGAAAGATTTACCTACCGTGCACCATCATGAAAATTTGAGCTCGTTTGAATTGCTTGAGGAAGAAATAGCACGTGAGTACCATAAAAATATGGGCTGGAGGAAAGTTGTGGTCAAGATCAAACCCGATGCCCATAATAATATATTTGTTAGAAGACGGTTTGCCAATGCTTATGGATGGCCAGTTATTCAACACTTGGTGGAAAACCACTTTGGTGAAAATAGAAGTTCTGATCTTAAGATACCAATGGTTGCTACCAAGATGGGAAATACTTTGAGTACCGATTCCTTAGACCAAGAGCTTGATTTGAGTAAAATTGTATCTCGAGACCTAATAACCAAACAAAACGACGAGATTGATAAGACCAATGCTAATGAGGAAAATGTTGTTGACCATGACTGGATCAATTCTGAACATAACGGTGAATCTGTGTTTTCCTTGGGGGTTACTGGGTTGCTTGGAGAAGTCACAGAAATGATGGGTGATTTCCGAGAGCAGATAACAAAGTATAGCATCAACCCTCCAACGTTGCCAATAATTGGACAAATCCCAATCCCATCTGTATTAATGTCTCCAACTGATACTGGAAACAGTAGTAACAATAAACCCATTCCTGAAAATGGGGATTTAGGGTTAGCAAATAACGGAATCATGAATGATTTTATTTAGAGTATCTTACATATCTATTCCTGTTATTATTTTAATTCTTGTATTGGTCTTTTCGTAGAAATTATATAATGGTTTTATGGTATTGCTTCTATTATTCTGCTTCCATTTCAACGTCTTCCTCTTCCTCTTCTTCCTCGTCCTGTTCTATAGGGAACAAGTCATTAATTTTAGCAACTATACTTTCACTCACTTCTAAACCGAATCTTTCTTCACATTCTTCAATAATAGCATAAAGTACCACCAAAGATCTTGGTAAACTATTCATAATCTGCAATTTTTCAATCTTCATCAAGGAAAAAGTATTCAAGAAACTCATCAATTCTTTAAATTGATCAGCTGACTGAATCGCACTACTTTCGCTATTTTCCAAACATGACAATACATCCCTCGTTATGATTTCTAAATTAATCCCACAGGCAGTATAGTACTTTTTATCTTTTCTTTTCAAGTTATGTTTCATCGCTTTCGCATCTTCGTTGGGGGAGAAAGTCCAGTGGTATTTGTCTTTCATGGATTGCAAATGTTGTTCCACTTCATAGTTGGATAAAAATGAATCTCTCTCTGTTAGTATCTTCATGTTGAATGTGGAAGGGAGGTATGTTATTGCAAAGATGAGGTTTGGATCTTGATATCCAAATTTTTTTTTTTTTAATCTCTTCTTTGTCTTTTGTGTGTGAAAAAAAAAAATATGTTTGAATGTCCACGTGTAAAGTCGTCACGTGCGTAAGTGAATATAACACATGCACAATGTGGAGATTAAAGGATACACATAAGATGTTCTGGATATTGCTAACACCATTCAACAGTATGTCAAACCTTTCATGAATAGTTATCTACAGCCATCTACTCCACCGAGGATGGGTAGTTATATAACTACGGAACAATACGGGCGTCCGTTCTAATGTTTTGATTCTCTATCACCACCACTTCCACTACCACCACCTCAACACATCCATTCTTTCCCACTCGAGTTAGAAAAGGAAATGTGTTTATTTCTTCTTTAGAGGTGATTAGCTGCGTGTTTTGCTTTTGTTTGTGTAAATCCGATAAAGGTACAAACATGGAAAATCCATTCCAGTTTCAGGATACATATACACAATTGAAGGTATTGTTCGTACGCTGCTTCACTTGCATCGCTTTGATTTACCTTATTTTCCTTTTACATTAGAGTTTCATGTGCTAAGGATATATGGTTATGGTTATGTTCATATTCAACACCAAATCACCATTTATTAAGTTTTGCAGTTGAAATTTTTTTTTTTTTTTCGCGTCGGGAGTGTATGAATTTTTCCTCCTAAACATTACTAATTATCGCGGTGAGTATATTTCGGCGAGAGAGAGAGAGGAGACAAAATCAATAAATTGAATCTAAAGCTAAACAGTTTCACTGCGGCACGTACATTGTGTTTCATGTAATTCACTTACATAAACTTACACCACACACATACGTAGTTCAAATAAGCTTAAGAAATCCTTTTTTTTTGCTCTCTTCTGCTTCCTCCCAATGTGAAAACGCTAATAAATTAACCAAAAAAAAACACGGATTCCCTCTTTCCTTTTAAAAAAAAATTGTTATTTCAGTAATAGAAGGTCATGGGATCTACAATACTCATAATTAATCACAATGAGTTTTTATTGTCAACCATTTATTTTTAGATCTTTCTTCTTCTCCTTCTTACTTTCTTTCTTCCTCCTCAAATATAAAACCAAACTGGTTTATCCCGTAATCTTAAAAAAATAAACCACGGCCACTTCATAGGATAATAAACCAAGTAACCAGTATTTAGAATGGCAGATGTATCAATAAGCTCTGGCTCCTTAGCCAGCTCAATCTCAAGAAAAACCACATTAACTTCAACACATACCACCACAACTCCAATCCAAGTTAAAGAATCAAAAACACCTAATCTTACCAGCATACAATGCGAGTATACTCCAATAGACACTACCCAAACTATAGCTCAATTTGAACTTGATGATTCTTTACCCTTTAGGTTGTCTAAACATGTCATTAAGAAACTAAACACAGAATTCACCAGTAGGTACTCCCACACCGAAGTGCAAAAATTATCAGACTTGTTAATTGCTTTAGTGTATATCAAAACTTTCAAGCAAATATGGTCGTCCCTTACATTTGATCACTTGACTGAAGAAGAAGCTATTTTACAAGAGGTTTGCACTTTGAATATCGCTGTCCCTGAAAGAATAGATGTATTATTGTCAGGATTGGGGAATATCCAGACAGACTATGGTACCATGAAACTAATGTGGCCAATAACAACAGCCAAGACATGTTTGGTGAATGCGTTGAAATATGGGTCGTCATATTTTGGCGAAAAGGTATTCTCTAGATTCTTCCCCACTTTCGACAACGGGTATGCTAGTAAACTTATCTGGTGTGATGATGAGGGATATGATAAGTTCAGGCTGAGCTGTTTACGGTATTTGAACAAGTTTGGACCTGTTCATAATGCGTCAGTTGAGGAGTTGAGCAATTCCATCCCACAATGGTTTCATGATGAAAATCCCAATTATCTAATAGTATACCTGGCCAATCTAACCCCAAAGGAAGAATGGTTCAGTAAACTAAAGTCCTATGATTTGAATGATGATGTGGTGAGATCATTGGATATCCTAGGGTTGCAATTCTGTACCATCCAGTCCACAACCTTGACTACTACATGTACCAGACTTGAGATGTCATATGATAGGTTTGAATCCATTAAATTTGATAATGTTTTCAAAATGAGACGAACTAAAGGAACAGGTAAAGGTTGTTTGGGTCAACTTTGTCAGAGCATAGGAAAGAAGTCATACTCCAGTGCGTTCCCGTTCACGGATTCAAACAGAACGTATGGGTATATGCTCCGACCTAGTGTTTTTTATGAGGTTATAAATAGAGACAGAGCGTTAATGTTATTTTCTGAGATGGTAGATTGAGTGTATATAGGAAATGCAATACATGTCAATGATGTTTTTCTGATCAGATTCCGTTGTTTTTGTTTTTTTATTTTAGACAAGGAATTTTAGATTCTAGATTTTAGACTAGGAATTTAAGATGATTCGCGACAGAGTAATTAGGGTATATATATTCATAACTCAATGTGTCAAAGGTACAAATGCAAAATGAAATAATAGAAACCTGGTCTGAATTTATGATTGGTGATTTTATTCCAAGAATCTCAAGGGGTTGACGCATGTTGGCGGAACACGAATGTATATATGCACTCTTAATACCCCTCTGGTTACCAGCCACAAAAAACTTGCGAAATTATATTCCTGTTTCAGCAATTGGGGTGCGGAGATACCCCAGAGAGGGAGGAGAAGCGAAACTTTATTTTATTTCATTTTTTTTTTCCGTTTTTTCTTACTTTCTCTCACTAAAATTTATCGCGAAAATTTTCTCTTATCGATATTAATCAATTACAAGTCAAGCCAATCCAATCCAACCATTAATAATACGTTGTAACAAGAAAAAGTACTTGGGAGAAGGGAAAATATGAAGGAACCAACAAAGAAGAAAGCTAAGGTTAGTAACACATCCCCATTAGTGGACTCTAAGATCTCACGAACGATTGCAGCTTGCAAACGATGTCGGTCTAAAAAAGTCAAATGTGACCAAGAGTTCCCGCAATGTGGGAAATGTAAAGCCCGCGGGATCGAGTGTATTGGTGTTGATCCTGTTACTGGTAGAGAAATTCCACGATCATATATATTGCATCTAGAGGAAAGAGTCAAGATGTTGGAAAGCAAATTAAACCTGGACAGATCTGGAGCGGGGGTTGGAGGAGGAGTTGGAGGAGGAAATGGAGGAGGAAATGGAGGAGTTTGCGAAAATGAGCTTGAATCAACCAAAAGCGTCATGCCCTCACTAAAGGGTGGCAATAGATTCCCTACATCTGAAGATCCAGGAGAATTGATTTCGTTTTCCAAATTAATGTCAACTGCAGTTAAAGTGCAACAAAAAACTCAAGAACCACTGAAAATGGAAGTTTGCAATAGCGTGGCCCAAGGAGCGGCACATGGGAATGGAGAAGGGGGGATTTTACCAGCAGTGTTGCCTCCAAAATCAACGGCTTTACAGTTTCTTCAAGTATTCTTTCATCAATGTAATTCCCAAATCCCGTTGTTTCATCGAGAAGAATTTCTACGAGATTATTTCATTCCTATCTATGGTAAGTTTGATGAGTCCACTTCATTGGCATCAAATAATACCAGTATCAACACATCATTCTTCCAACATTTGTACAACAAGGGACATCCATGTTGGTTTGATACATACAAGAGCGATATTCAAGAACAGTTGACTGGGGGTGATTCATCTGAGGTTGATATCCAAAAAGTTTCCAATAAAATTATTCCTCCAGTTAAGTTTAGAAAAGCGCTATATTTTTTGAATTTAGTATTTGCTGTAGCAACAGCAACTCATCATTTACGATACCCAGTGCATATTTCTGAATCGTTCAGATTAGCAGCTATGAAGTATTCACAGGATGTTGAGAGCATGAGTGATCAATTAGAGCATTTGCAAGGAATACTATTGTATGCTCATTATTCAATTATGAAACCTACAAACCCCGGGGTGTGGTATATTATGGGACAAGCTTTAAGAATATGTGTTGATTTGGATTTACAAAATGAAATGAAGACAAAATCAAAGCAGAATATTAATATCGATAGTTTCACCAGAGACAAGAGAAGAAGGATCTTTTGGTGTACTTACTCAATCGATCGACAGATTTGTTTTTACTTGGATCGTCCCTTTGGTATCCCTGATGAAAGCATCAACACTCCATACCCGTCCAATCTAGATGATTCCAAGCTTATCCCTCGTGATGTGATTACAGATTATAGTTTGGAAGATGATGTGAGTTATAAGTATGTTTCGCTTGCATTCTTTAAGATTAGAAACATTCAAAGTCAAGTTACAAAGATCCTTTATACCAGTGGTGAAGTACCTAGGAAGTACACAGACTTGAACCATTGGAAGCAGTCGATACTACTAGAGTTAAACCATTGGAAGAATGAACTACCAAACACGACTCAAATGAACTGTAATTTCAATCCAATATTCTTCTATTTAAACTACCACCATACACTACTATACATTCATGGATTGAGTCCCAAGAATTATAAACTATCACTCACGGATTATCATCAATTGTCAGACTCTGCGAGAGAGGTCATCAGTTGTTACACACAATTGTTGCATACCAAAAGCATAAATTACACATGGGCTGGAGTACACAATTTATTCATGGCTGGAACATCATATTTATATGCATTGTACAATAGTCCTGAAATCAGAATTTCCAACCCCATAGATGAAGTCAAAACTTACACCAACAATTGTCTCACTGTCTTACAATCCTTCCTTGGTAGATGTGATGTTGCTGGGTATTGTTGTGATATTTTCCATAACCTATCCATGGTTATACTCAAACTTAAATATCACCAACAAGAGTTGACCGATCTAGAAAATTGCACTGCGTCAACTTCTTCCAAAGTATCACGAGAGAGCTTGTATCGTATTAATAACGGTAATGTTCATTCCAATCTATTCCATTTGGTTACTGAGTTAGACCATTTGAACCCATTAGTCAATTCAAATAATAACCTCAATTTAGTTAAAGATCATGAAGATGGTAGTCTCAAAAGCGAAGTATCACCTCCACCAATTGTACTACAATGGAATGATGAGGATGTGGATTCATTTTTCAGAGAGTTGAATCAACCTGATCAAAATGTTTCACCAGCTAATTCTCGTGAAGATATAGAAACCTTTGAATTATTACATTCCATGCCTAACGAGATGATCTGGGATGAGTTTTTCACAAACAAGTAAAATAAATAGATCGATATAGACAAATACATTTAGATCATTTGACTAATAATTATAATAATACTTATACAAAAAAACAGAAACAAAAATAATAGCAAATACAAAAACAACAATTCTCAACTACAAAACGACATGCAAGAAACTTTTTTTTTTCTTTTCCTTATTGTTCTCAACCAATTTACTTATCAACGTGTTTAATAGGAGCAGGGTCTAAGGAGAATTTACCCATCAAAGGAGGAATAAATACTTCATATCCAACACTAGGGCTCTTGAAATCCTTTTTATCCTTCTCGAATCTTAAAGAAGCGACCAAAGAATCTTCCAACAATGGATATTTGACGTTTCTGGAATCAACTTTTTTACTACTCATCAAATCCTCGCCATGCTTAAACACTGGTTGGGGGAATCTTCTCAATGGGTTCTCTGGGTTAATTAAATCTTCATAAATGGATTGCTTGGCAAGAACCAAGTCACTCCAATTTCTCTTGTTTAAAAATTGTTTATTGTCACGTGATGATCCATCGACGTCTTTAATAAAGATAGGAACAACATCTTCATCGGTGTCTCTGTTAAAATGATGAATGCTACTTCTTTTATTCAACAATCCTGCCATGGCATCTGGTGGTGGAGCATTGACAATTGCAGAACTGGTAACATTGAACATCAAACGAGGATCATATTCAGGAGTTTCACAAACGTCTTTGTTTAATTCTTCAGTGGTTTTACCATCCAAGTAATAATGAGCGTGAGGATGCTTGTGGAACTTGGATTTCATACGTCCAAAACAACCTAAATGAACATCACCGGATAAGATAGTGATTCTGACACCTTTAGAAGCTCCGAATTCCATCAATTCTTTAATCAATTTGTTACGTTCAGCTTTGTGATGCTTAGAACACCAATGATCGTTTAAATCATCCAAAACTTCAACATCACCATCAAACTCATTGACCAATCCTTTATTGACAACACCCTTTTGGGCTAATTTTCTAATTGGCATCAACATAGTAGAAGTCAAAACCCATTCCAACCACACTAAACGTGGGTAGAAAATAGGAACACCAATCATCACCAACATGTGTTTTACATCTGGTGAGTGTGAAATCTCTTTATTCAATCGATCAAAAATAATTTTATAACTGGAAGGGTCGATGATTTGTTTCAATTTTCTTTCGGTACGACAATCCAACCCTAATAAGGAGATCTCTTTACCTAATCTCATGTACAATGAATGGTTCTTTTGTTTGATGAAAGGTCCCTTTTGAGCACCCAACACCCAAGAATGTTCCAGTTCATGGATTTTTTCTTCTGGATTGGTGTGGTGTTGGAAAAGCATATAGTACTTGTAAGCAGTGTTACCCACTGATGAGAAAACTGGCGATGCCATGGTGGTGTCATGATAAGAACCAAAACCATCAATAATATCGTGATCATCGAAAATGTTAACACAAGGAATTTGCGACATCGTCAATGGCAACAATGATTCCAACACAGAAGAGTTGGTACCCTTCCAGTACCCTTTACCAAACCATCCTAAATAATGGTTCAAATAAAAGTCCTTAAACTCAGCAATGACATCTTCAGAAGCTTCCAAGTGTCTCTTTTTCATAGCATTCAATTGGGTCCATTCTTGCAATTTCTTGGAATACAACTTGACGGCATCACAGTAGATTTGGTCACCTCCTCCCAACATAACGTGGTAATGTTGGTTTTCGTGTTTATTTAAAACATCCAACCAAAGGGAAGATTTGTATTCATCGGCGTCTGAACCCAATGAGAACCCATTACAAGAATATGAAACAACATTCATGGATTGGGTAACACTTGGGACAAAAAACTGGAAATTTGGTTTAAAGTGTTCGTTAATGTAATATTGCACTTTTTGTTCATGATTAGCCATAGTCAAGTCAATCTTGTATCTAAAGAACGAATAACCCTTTTCTTCGTAAAATTTCTCTGCTGGGAATTCTCCTTTATGGAAATCTCCACCATGGGACTTTTCATCACTAGGACCAATGGTGTAGGTAATTGATGGACTGGTTCCTCTTTCAATGTCTTTAACAACAACCAAAATGGTACCTCTGTAGTTTGGTTCACCGTTTTCCCAAGTTCCAAGTAATCTTAAAATTGGTCCACATGAAATTTCCAAACCGGCTAATTTTTCACCGGCTGGTCTTTCTTTCGGGACATTTTCTCGGGAATGGTGGTTTATCTTGTAGTAATCCTCGAGAGGAATTGGACTAAACCAATCATCTGGGGATGCAACTGCTTGGGATTGAGATGGCATAGTAATTGGTTCAACAATTGGTTATGAATAATTGAAAAAAAAAAGAAAAGAAAAAAAAAATAGGAAGGATAATAAAAAAAATTTCAAAGGAGAAATTTCAGCCATTTGCATTAATGATGTTTCAAATAAGTAAGGTGACAAGGGGAAAGCAAGATAAAGCCAGAACAATAGAAAAAAAAAAAACATAAAACTAGTGCTGGATATAAAATTTCAGGTTAACCAGATTAGGAAATACCAGAAACACCTCCTCGGAATTGACTGTGATATTGTAAAAGGCTATTTATAGAAAATTGTACCTTAAATGGAGCTCTACCTTTCTTACTCTCACGAGTATTGGAAGTTTAATGCTTGTTCATGTGACCTTGACAAACGTGTTTATTATATAATTATTGTGTAAGACGAGCAACCCTAAAAGGGCTGATTTTTATAATGCGCAACATTTGGGTTAAAAATAGCTTGGCTAAAATATGGCCTTTTGTACACGACTTCTCCCTTATTTTTTCAACTTTGAACTGGGGAAGCAAAAAATGACGTAACTTTTTAATTAGTGATTGTCGCATTTTCTTCGTCACTTAACACAAATAGACACGTAGAGGGAAGAGATGTCACCTAATCTCTGCTAATCGGTGAAGTTATTATATGGTGCAGATGTTGGGATAAATAGCATAAATGGTAGTATAGTAAAATTTCTTCAATCAAAATAAGTGGTTTAGACAATACAATGTCTACACTTTATTCTCCCCAATTTTCCATAATTTCTATGCAAAAAACCAAACAAAATATATTCATGAATTGTTCAAAACTTAACCACTATAATGTCACGAATCAACGTAGTAATGTAAACTCAACTGCAATTCATAAGCCATACTCGTAGCGTGAGAGAGAGGGGGAGCACAAAAAAAAAAAAAAAAAAAAAAAAAAAAAAAAAATAAAAAAAAAAAAAAAAAAAAAAAAAAAAAAAAAAAAATTCTGCACAATAATCAAACCCATCAACCACACATATTACAACCACACAGTATGTTAGGTCCAGGAATAATTTCCCCAGCACGCAGAACATTATTAAGTTCGAATTTGGGCTTAAACAGATCGTTGAGGTTGTTACCAAACTTGTCCAAACTCAAAAAGATCGAACAACCACCAGGTTACATCGTTGGAACCATCAATGATGCCTACAAATCCCCACAACCGGTTTATTACGAAGGTAGTTACCACTGGACATATGAGAGAACAATCGCTATTGCCATGCTCCCATTGATGATGACTCCATTTGTGGCTGGTGTTGAGTATCCTATGATAGATTCGGTATTCTCCACATTATTGTTATTCCATTGCCATGCAGGTATCAAGTCCTGTATCATTGATTACATTCCGAAGCGAGTTTACGGAATATGGTATGGAGTTGCCTCCAAGTTGTTGACTTTAGGGACCTTTGTCTCTATGTACGGTATTTACGTATTGGAAACATCAAGCAATGGACTCTTTGATTTGGTAAAATCTATCTGGGCTGCATAATACATAGATAGTGTACCTCCATACATACATGTATATATATTCATTTAAATAAAACATTGACACATTATAGATTCACTCTTGGAAGAAACTCAACATGCCGTTAGCCCCAAATTTTGTTCACATATACGAACGTGTGTCAAAAGTAGGAGACAAAGGGACAAAAGAAAAATAAACACTACAAATTGGAAATTGAAAAGTGAAAAGTGAAAAGTGAAAAAAAAAAAGTAAAAGAGAGAGAGAGAACACAACAAACCTGAAATCGAACAAACAAAACAAAACAAAACAAAACAGGCCATTCATTACGAGACCCCCACCTTACGTCAACAAATATCCATAATTAATATGAGTGACATTGAGTACAGCAGAGATGAGGAGGTAAGGGAGCTTGCGCCATACCCACAATATCAAGTACAAGCCCCACCAAGAAAAATAGACCACGTCGGACTTGATTTACCAGACATTGCCGATCCAAAGTACGATTCCATGGAAGAACAGGATCGCGATGTGCGTTACGAAGCCAAGGACGAGGCAGAATTTCATGTGACTAGAGCATTGTTCATTGGTAACTTGCGTCGTCCAATCAATGCCCCATCTTTCCAGCAACATTTGAGAGATTTGGCTAAAAAAGGTGGGAACTTCCAAATCGACAGAGCTTGGATGAGTAGACCCAGAACACACGCGATAGTGTTGGTCAGCAGTGAAGAAGGGGCTGCTTATCTAAGATCCAAATTGGTCAACACTGTTTTCCCAGAACAGGAAGAAGAAGCTAGATTGAGAACTGAATTTGAAGACAAAGAAGTATCGATCTATGAAGACCAACTTCAAGAATACAATGACAAGTTGGAAAGATTACCAGAGGGAGAGAGGGATAATTTAGAAAGACCAACGGAACCAAGAGAATACGTCACTGAAAGACTTCCTTTGTATGTTGAGTACATCCCAGTCAAGGCTATAAATCAATGGACGTTTGAAGAAGATAGAGGACCTAGAAACGGAAAATGGAAGTTGGAATTTGAGAAACGAGACGATGAAGTTATTGCATCTCATACGTTGTTAAATGGAGACTACATCCCAAGGTATTTACCACCAAGAAGAGGACCACCACACAGAAGAGGAGGAGGGAGATTTGACAGGTACGGAGATAGAGATCGTCCTCCAAGACGATTTGATAGTTATGTTCCAAATGGAGAACGTAACAGAAGAACAGATACGTACATACCTACAGGACACAGAGACAGAGACAGAGATAGATCAAGATCCCCTTCTAGATCACCTTCCAGATCACCAAGAAGGTACTGATCAAGGAAGCAAAGAAACCCTCCGCAATGTATAGATGAAATTTTGTAAATTATTTTATATATGTATTACTTTGTTTTTATTATTCTTAGTGCTTTAGTATTAACAATTCAATTCTTGACTTCATTTTCACTTTTTAATTTTTTTGCATTATTGGGTTCATCGTCATCCGACTGTTCTAGATCCTTATGCTTCTGGGAAGATGGTTCTTCCTTGTCTTTCTTCAACCATGGAATTTGCACCAAGGATATGTTGTTTGCAACTTGCGGCACATTTTCGGATTCGGGTTGGGCTCCAGTTCCGTCCTTTGACATCTCCACGGGAGGAAATTCCTCAACAGTAGATGATACAATAAATACTTTCTTTAACGAATTGAAGTACTTCAATAGTTGCTCATTATCTATTAGATTGTATCCTTGGTTATTTGGGTCCAGAATCATTTCCGCGATTCTATATATTGTGAATGGTGGTGACAGTGTCATGTTCGACGTTAGGTGTTTCTTTATAGTGTCATTAATTTTGTTTATAGTCTGTGGTAAATCTGTGTCTTTGGGGTTCCCATACGTGTTTCCTTGTTCTGATAACTGGCTCAACTGGTCAAGTCGCGATATTAGTTTTGGTAAAATACCCGATTCCCAGGTTAGTTTCGAAGCATCTGGGTTAAAAGTCTTGTTGTCAATTATTGTATTCAACTCACCTTTCAATTCAGCATCCAATTGGGGGACTTCAAATGGCATTATTTCTGCAAGTAATAGTTGTAAGATAACAAAGAAACCAAAGACAAAAACAAAAACAAACCTCCATTACTTCATAACAAGCGTAAAATGTGTACAAAAAAAATAGTGAATAATTCTTGGAGTAGCGTGCACGACCCAATCACTGAAGAATAAAAATATACATGAACAAAAAAAAAAAAAATTTTCGTTTGTTCGAATACGATATACTTCTTATTAGTTTTCAGAGACCAATCCCCCGAGGAGACCAGCCCGACCATGACATTAATAAGAAGCTGTTCAAGTGTGGCTCGTATACCTAGAGTAACATCATCATTATCATCCTTTGTTATTCCAGTTTCAGTCAGATACAATAGTACATCCAAGGCACCACAAAAGTCATCTTTATTAGCAGAAATATACCCAGTGAACAAGGACACCATTACAGACCAAGATTTGGATAAATGGGTCGACGCTGTTAAACAATTGAAAGAGGGCAAAAGCATACATGAAAGCGCAGAAGAGATTTACTTAGGACAGTTGACACAACCAGAGCAATTTTTAAAGAAATCGTTTGAACCTAGTGTTGATCAAATCGAAGAAACTCAAAAATATGCTGGTAAACAAATTCCATTAAGATCAGACCCGGCCGTTGACAATTTAGTCAACCTTATCATGAGACACGGTAAAAAAGCCAGAGCACAAAAAATCGTGAGCCGTGCGTTCTATATCATCCAATTGAAATTGAGACAAGATCCAATTGAAGTGTTAAAAGAAACTTTAGATAAATTGGGACCTTTAGTGAACACAAAGACTATATCAACAGGGGTTGCCAAAAAGAGAATTGTACCAATCCCATTGAATGAAAAACAAAGAAACAGATTTGCTATCAAGTGGATCTTGGAAGCCTCCAACACTAAGAAATCCAATGATTTTGCTGTCAGATTGGCTGAAGAAATAATAAACGCTTACCAAGGTAAATCCAGTGGTTACGACAAAAAGGCACAAATGCATAAACAAGCAACTCAACAAAGAGCTTATATTTCTCTTTAGATCTTATGTAAATAGTTTTTGTAAATAAACGATATAATATAAATTTTTCGCATATCTATTGCATACTTTTTTTTTGATTGCAAAAAATTACCAAAAATATATCAAAATAACCACACTCCAAGATACAAAAAAAAAAAAAAATACTTACATTCCAAATATCTAACACTTTTATGGATAGAGATCAATTTCAATAATGGATTTTATGAATGATGTCTACCATGACTTAAAGTTTCATGTGAACCATTTCATGGTTCGGTATAGACAAAAGTACTACAGTATGGACAACAACCCGAGAGTAATCCACACTAAATTGGAAAACCAGCAGTTACTTTCATTACGAACTTTTCCAAACGACAAGCATCTAATTGGTAGAGGAAAACAATTCTTACATTTGAATAAACAAAAAGAAAATGAAGAGGAGCAAGCTCATGAGTTACCAGTGACGTCGTCGTGGTCATCACCATCGCCATCATCGTCCTCTTCAACGTCCATCGAGAAGGTGGTTAGGAAAGATTTTGCTGCTTATGAAAATTACAAGAATGTTACATTTAGTAGAACTCACAATTCGTTGATGCTTAAAAAGAACTATAGTGAACCAAACCTTGTTGATGGATATTTCCTGTCGTTTAGAATAGATTTGGAAATGAGTGGCTCTTCTAGTGAATTAGAAGATAACGAGGAGAATGTGGCTAGCATTGTTGCTGCCGATCAACCTTTGATTAGCTTAGAGATAGAAACTCCGGGGGTGACTGATAATTCACAGTGTGAACCATCATCATCTTCATGTGTTTGCCAGTGTCATACAATCGAGAAGGCTATTCCTGAATCAACGAAAAAGACTAACTATGTCAAGGATAAGTTGTACCATTTCGTCATGAATAGTTTACCTAGGGTGACAACTAATACGAGCGAACCTCCATTGGAAGTAGTTGAAACAATTGTACCAAAAGTGGATACCATTACATCACAATCATTGATACCTCAACCAGACAACATCATTGATGATCTCATGTCTATTAAACAAGAGAACCAACAATTGCAACAGCCACAACAACAACAGCCACAACAACAAACACAACAACCGCAACAACCGCAACAGAACAATAAGATCTGGAAGTTGGTGTTGAATGATATTTCGTTATCTGCAGCAAGATTATCCACTGGAAGTGCTAATATCCCCATGGTAAATAATCAAAACATTAGAGGTGATTTTATTGATGCCAAAGTAACCAACAATGAAAATGAGGATATCTTTACTTCATCAACTTTCCCGCAACCAAAGTGAACTACAAGAAATAAATAAATCAAAAAATAAATAAATACTAAAAAAGCTACCAAAATGAATACGAATCTGTATGACTGGTTAATGCACGACTTTTAATTCTCTCTCTCATTGACTTCTCAATTTTTCTTACTATTATTTTTGTTCTGGTGATAATTCATAATTTCTCATTGGCTAGAAACTGCGAACAGTAAGAAACAAACCATTTTATATACAAATACATACAATTTTTTTTTTCCCTTCTGTATAGTTAGTGTGAAAAACAACCCATAGGAAAAAGGGAAACGAAAAAAAGAAGAAAAAAAAAATTTCAAAGCCAATAAATACAGAACATCCTTTCCCCTTTTTCCCAGTAGTCATTATCTACCTATTCATTCACCTTTCACCAATTGTATCACAATGATTCGTGGATCATCTGCCTTAAAGAACTTAGCTTCTCGTCGTTTATATTCTACTGGTGTCAAATACACCACCTTATCCAACGGTGTCACACTCGCAACTGAAGCCAACCCAAATGCCAAATCTTCATCCGTTGGTTTGTTCATTGGTGGTGGTTCAAGAAGTGAACACTCCTACAGCAACGGTATTTCTGCATTGACTGCCAACGTCTTGGCTTCTCAACCAGCCAAAGGTACCTTATTGACTTCTTTCAATGGTAAAGAATTCAACGGTATCATTGCTGAAACCACCAACGATAACATTGTCGAAGCAGGTAAATTGATTGCTTCTATTGGTTCCAATGCCGTTGACATTGCCGGCAAAACCGACTTGACCAAACACAAAGAATTGTTGACCAAGCAAGCTGAATACGTTGCCAACGAACCAAGATCAAGGGTTTTAAGTCATTTGGAATCTTCAGCTTACCAAGGTTACTCATTGGGATTACCAGCCTTGGGTACTGTGGACTCCATCCAAAACTTGGAAAACGAAGACACTTTACGTCATTTATCCAAACACTTGGTTACCGACAACGCCGTTGTTACTGCTTCTGGTAACTTTGACCACAACAAATTGGTCGATGTCATTGAATCCACTTTGAAGATTGAAGCCGGTGTCAAACCAGACACTAAACCAGCCTCCTTCTTGGGTTCTGAAGTCAGAATGAGAGATGACACCTTGCCAAAGGCTTACTTTTCTATTGCTGTCCACGGTGAAGGTTTGAACTCACCAAACTACTACTTGGCTAAAGTTGCTGCCGCTATCTACGGTGACTTCAACCTCCACTCCACCACTGCCAAATACACCTCTCCACAATTGGCTTCTATTGTTCAAGAATACAACATTGTCGACTCCTACAACCATTTCTCCAAATCATTTTCCGATACTGGTGTTTGGGGTTACTATGCTGAAATTTCTAACCGTTTCACTATTGATGATTTCGTTCACTTTTCATTAAAACAATGGAACAGATTGTCCATTTCCATTTCCGAAGCCGAAGTTGCTCGTGCTAAAGCTCAAGTTAAAGCTGCTTTGGCTAAAGAATTTTCTGGCTCTTCCAGCGCCGTTGCTGCTGATATTGCCGAAAAGGTCTTGTTGGTTGGCCAAAGAAACTCCTTGCAACAAGCTTTTGAAAAGATTGATGCCATTAAAGTCAACGATGTTAAAGAATGGGGTAAATCTAAGGTCTGGGACAGAGACATTGTTATTTCTGGTACCGGTTTGATTGAAGACTTGTTAGACTACAACAGAAACAGAAACGAAATGGCCATGATGAGATGGTAGAGAGAGAGAGAGAGAGATAGTATGAAAGAGAAAGGAAGTGTGTGCTTGTGTCTGTATATGACGAAGAGAAGAATAGATAGTATATTAATATAAATGATTTTATATTTATTCTAATACGTAAATAATATTATATATATCTTAAACAAAAACAAAAACAAAAACAATCACAATATTTAGTAATTCAACAAATCTTTATTTGAGACGAAAGAGGTACCTCACATTAAACCACTCTTTTTCAAGTTTTGTTGGACAATCAAATCAGTAACGGCACTCAACACGAATTTCATGGAGGTTGTATCCGTAGCACAAGTTCGATGGACATAGATTGGTTTATTGGTTTTATTGATCTTCATGAAATTGGTCTCGAAGAATTTAATATTTTCATTAACATCATCTGCTTTGCCAGTGAAATCAGGGAAATAATTCTTGATGGGGTTTTTAGCAATTTTCTTTTCAAATATATCAATTTTGTTCAAGAATAGTATGAATGGAGTATTGGCAAACCATTTGGAGTTACACAAAGAATCAAACAAAACAATTGACTCATGCATTCGATTAACCCTTTCATCTTCGAATAAGTTTTGATCGTACTCAGAAACAGCCAACACAAAGAGAACAGCCGTGATGTTTTCAAAACAATGAATCCACTTCTTACGTTCAGATCTTTGACCACCGGCATCCAATACTTTAAACTGCAATGAGTTAATCAAGAAGTCGGTCTCAGTTATCCCAGTGGTTTTGATTCTTCCTTTCAAGATATCCAAATCGTTACACAAGTGATTTGGGTCGGCAAAATTGAAAATGTTCTGGAAATAATAGTCAGCACTTCCTTCTAATTGGAACTCGTTGGATCTTTCAAAACATTTCTGAATACCAGAGTCTAACGTCCACAATTTATGAATAGCTTCGGCGATTTCATACCTTGAGTACTGGTGTTGTTGCAGTTGTTGACTAGACTGCAAATGTTGATCTATGGTTTCTTGATTAATATTGGAGTCTTCTTCTTTACCCCAGATATCCGTGGTTCCAGTACTCTTCATTCTTCTTTTGTTCTTATTCTCCTCGCTATATTTAACAATGTAGTCGTTAATAAAGTTACTACCCCCAGCAATATCAGCATCAATTTGTTTCAAAGGATCATTTCTCAACACAATCTGTTTATACGGAATCAATGGACTATTAGGCTGGTCACAATCCAATTTAATCTTCAATTTCCTAGCTTGAATAATTAATATTTTCATTGATTGTATAGCATCACACCAAATAACGTTGGAGTACTGCATTCTTTCTTGTTGAGTGAAACCACCTTTATGGATCAACTTCAACTGTTTCAAAACCGTGGATTTCCCACTCTCACCAGCTCCCAATAACAACAACTTGATGCCATTCTTGGAGTTTTGTTTACGTAGATGTAAACTCTGTTCAATAGCATCATTAATCCGTTTATCTTGAAGAAATGGATCCATCTCGTCATCATCAACAGGAACACTAGCACCACAACCCATATTATTATTATTTGTATGTATTTGAAAAGGATTTGATTATAATGTAATCAAATTAGATTGAATTAAATTAAATAAATAATTAAGAAAAGGAGATAAATTTACTGAGTCAAAATTTTTGATCGTTGGTTTCATTTTTTTTTCTCTCTGCCTGTCTCTGTCTGCCTGTCTGGTTTTTTTTTTTTTTTTTGGTGTTTCTATTTCTTTCGTTGAGTTGAATTGGGTATGTAATCACCAAATAAAGTTTTTAGTAAAATAATAAAATTAAAAATACAACTTTAAATTTCTATTTCTTTGTTCAGTATAATAATCTGAAACATTTTTCTTGGAACATTTTTTATTTATTTTTTTCCGCAGCCATGTTAAAAACCACATCAGAAAAAAAAGAAAACAAAAGAAAACAAAAGAAACAAAAACAGACTAATTGAGAAATATCACGTGAGTCAAAGTCACACGTGTGATAAGGAAATAAATTTCTAGTACAAAGTTATGACAAAACCTATGTAATAAATCGCTATAATCACTGCACCTAATACAAAACATTGTTTCGTAAAAGTGATCAAGTTGTACCTTTTCAAGAAATTGAAAAGCCTTCTTTTGTTGAGGATATAAATCTTGCCAATTCGGGAGTTGTTGAACTTGGTCATAAGCTGCGATCTTTGGTTGTAATTGGATTGCGTGAACGTGTACTGTGGAATGGAACTTGGTAATGAATATGTATTTGTTGAGGAGCTTGAATATGGAGACAAGTCTTTGATCTCTAAATCCTCATCTTGTTCCTTGATGAATTTCTGTATTTTCTTGGAGTGTTGTTCAACCGGGATATTGACCACGTCATATAACGGCAAGATTGAAGTGTATGTGAACCTGGTTGATTTGGTTTTCAAGTTCCACCAGAAGATAAGAATACTTGATACCACTGCAAGTACAATATAATTGACAACATTTATATAAGGTGTCTGCAAAAAACAAATGTCTGTTTCATATTGAAAGTCTTTATCGTTAGTTGAGAAACTTAATAGTTGTACAGCTGGGTATTTCTTACCCATTGCCATACTTATCGATTTGACTGTGACTTCTCTATACCCCCCTTCGTGTTGCACATCACAATAATCATGATCATCACCAGTAAATGTAATATCCGGCTGGATCTTGTCAAGAATATCCTTGGATAAAGTTTGCTCAACAGAGTTCTTATACTGATACCCATGTCCATTAACATCAAAGTATGCAGATTCTCTTAAAGGACCACACGATAAACTAGGGTTCCTGTACAATGGGACATGAGTCAACAACACTCTTGGTTTTGATTTGGAGCCAATGGAACTTAGGAAATCCCGGGATGGCTGATTGATTTTATCTTCTGTTGATGATATACTTGGAGTATCCAATGTTATAAACTCTACCCCATTAATCTCAAATTGAGTATTGCTAACCCCAAATGAACTTTCAAACCGATGTCTATTTGGAATGTTGACTCCATTCCCAAACCCTATATCATGATTACCTGGGACATTCAAGTACATTCTATCATTTGGCTTAAAAATTCTATTGAATCTGCTGAATTCCCCATTGAAATACGAATCACTAGAGTCTCTGCCATTGTCTAATAAATCCCCAAGGAACATAATGTTATCCGGTTGCAACGTGTCCACCAAAGCATTGTAATTCTTCTTTATATATGTGTCTACTGTGTGTTGGGATAATTTTAATAATAACTTGTTTCTCCCAGGATAGGTGTGGTTATCTATTAGTTGAGGATCTGCAATCAATAAAATATTTGTTTGTTTTGGGTCCTTAAGTTTTGGCCAGTGGCATTTCCGTATTTTAGAATATGTCAAGTATCTTTCCTGTAGATAGAATGTTATGACCCATATCAATATTAATATCACCAGCAAATGGTGAATACTTTTAAATTTCAACATTATTGACAGGGGTGCTCGTGGCGGTGGTTGTAATGTTACCTATCTGCGGCTTGTCGGAGCTAAGAATCACGTCCAGGTTGTTCGTTCCTGTTTTTCTATTTTTTTTTTTTTTTTATGTTTTGTATTTTCGTGTCAAATATTTATTTGGTCAGACTCACACGTCCTATCCTCTCCCCTCCCCTCCACACACACAGAGACAGTACTTCTCAACCGAATTTATGTACACCCTAAATTTTTTTTTTTTTTTTTCAATTAAGAATTTCGGACTAGTGCGATTTTTAGGTGGTACCACTACTGCAACCAACACCCTTCACGTCTGACTTCAGATTATAGACACAACTGCATATACTTTATTTGCCTCACAAATGGAATGGATAGCTTCTGATTTATCTTATTCCACTTCAGAAATGGTTGAGAATATACTTCTATTATTGGCGATATCCGTTGTAATGATTTATGTCTCGGTACGTTGTTTAACATTCTTCCAAGATGTACCTGATTTGTATCTCCAAGAACAAAGCACAATCGAACCCACTCGATTGATCAACGAATCACCGGTTTACAATTCAAACAAATTAACTGGTTTACGTGTGGGGTTGGATATTAGGTACGATTCTTACAAGTCAAGAAATGGTAACTTGAATGATATCTGGGAAATAATGGTCAAATTATCCCAGGAGTTCGATAAAGGGATATTAATTAATGACGAGAAGCTATCTATTAGTTATATCAATTACTGTATCGCGCATGTTAATTTGGGTTCTAATAACAAAACCATTCTTATCCCGAAGAACCATGACATCGATTCCAGATGGTTAATTACTGTGTTGATTGGGTTTGTTAAACAATTGACCCTTGAGTTTTACATCGATGTACCACTTAGTATCACCGATGCTATTCACATTTCCGATATCAAATTACCCCGGGAAGAAGAAAAGAGATTCTTTGAATTCAAGAATGTGTATACCCCGGAAAAGAACAAAGGTATAGCTATCAGGTTGCACAATCAAATCTCTCATGGGATAGATTCTATTGTTGAGTTCACTCAGTTGAATATTGTTAGTGCTGTTGCATCCACTTTGAAGCATTTGCCAAATAGTGATGACTTCTACGGTGCTAAGATGACAATTGTTTCATGCAATAGTGATAATGAAGGTATCAATAATGTTATCGTGAAAATGCTTGCTGGGTTTTTGTTGTATTCTGAGATTATTATCACGGATAGGGTGTCAGCTATCAATGATAGTGACATAGAAGATTCAAGTTCGTTAGCTAATATGAGTTCTATTGTGTCGATTCCAGAGTCGCAATTATTAAAAGTATTTTCAAAGAGTTCTGCAGATTCGACTTTACAACTATTGCAAAGGTAC
>JAKTVF010000411.1:0-74753 GCA_030557055.1 Candida tetrigidarum | reverse complement strand
CCAACCTACACTCGTACCAACAAGTTCACTTATGCCTTCCAAGCTATTTGTGATGCCTATGGTGTTCCTAAATACAAGGAAATCAACCCAGGTTTACCAACTATTATCACTTTCCCATTCATGTTTGCCATTATGTTTGGGGATTTAGGTCATGGTTTCATTGTTGCCTTGGCTGCAAGTGCACTTGTTTTGAATGAAAAGAAATTGAATGGTATGAAAAAAGATGAGATTTTCGATATGGCTTATACTGGTCGTTATGTTTTATTGCTCATGGGTGTTTTCTCCATGTACACTGGGTTTATCTATAATGATATTTTCTCCAGATCTATGTCATTTTTCAAGAGTGGTTGGGAATGGCCAGAACACTTTTCCATTGGTGAAACTCTTCACGCTAAGCAAGTGGGTACTTATGCCATTGGTTTGGATCCTGCTTGGCATGGAGCTGAGAATGCCTTGTTGTTCTCCAATTCTTACAAGATGAAATTGTCAATTTTGATGGGTTATATCCATATGACATATTCGTACTTGTTTTCCCTTGGAAATTATGTTTATTTCAACAGTATGATTGATATAATTGGTAATTTCATTCCAGGTTTGTTATTCATGCAAGGTATTTTTGGTTACTTGTCCTTGTGTATTGTTTACAAATGGAGTGTTGATTGGTTTGCTTCTGGTAGACAACCACCAGGGTTGTTGAACATGTTGATTAACATGTTTTTGGCTCCTGGTGATGTTCCAGAACCATTATATTCTGGACAATCCACCATCCAAGTATTCCTTTTACTCATTGCCTTGATCTGTGTGCCATGGTTACTTTTAGTTAAACCATTATATTTGAAAAGACAATTGGATAGAGAAGCACAAGCACATCAACAATATTCCCAATTACCAAATGATGATGTCGAAGCATCAGCTGGTGGTATAGAAGGTAACCATGAACAAGGAGCCACCAATGACAACGACAACAACGATGACGACGATGAAGATCATGAAGAACATAATTTTGGTGATATCATGATTCATCAAGTTATCCATACCATTGAATTCTGTCTTAATTGTGTCAGTCACACAGCATCTTATTTGAGATTGTGGGCACTTTCATTGGCCCATGCTCAATTGTCTACTGTGTTGTGGTCCATGACCATTGGGAATGCATTTGGTCCAACAGGAATAGTTGGTGTGGTTATGATTGTTTTCTTATTTGCCATGTGGTTTGTGTTATCTGTATGTATCTTGGTTGTTATGGAAGGTACTTCTGCTATGCTTCATTCTTTGAGATTGCATTGGGTTGAAAGTATGTCCAAATACTTTGAAGGTGGTGGTACTGCTTTTGAACCATTTACTTTTAGAGGTTTGTTAGATTCTGTTTTTTAAATGAAGCGTCGTCGTGATAATGATCGATAGAAAATATCATTATGGAGAACAGTTTCGTTAAATTACTATTTATCTTATTTATCGTATACAATATAAAATAGACAAACCATCAAAAGTTGAATTTGATTATGTTAATTTTTTTCGCAGCTCATCTCTCTTGAGTATTTCTCTCACTGAAAAAAAAAAAAATTCAACTCCAAAAAAAATTGAAGTCTTCTCCATCACCATCATCACCATCACCATCGGCAAGAATGTCAATTAGTATTGTATTAGAGGAGATCAAGGATACTCCATCATCGATAATCCCAATATTGAGTCTTCTTCACAATGACAAACAAATACTATCAACCATAACCAAACCAGATTTAAACCATCTTGTTTCACGGACATTAAACCTAATTAGATCACCACAACCATATAACAAATGGTGTGGGATCAATTTAGTTCGGGTTATAATTGAAGATTATACCATATTAGCAAGTGAAGGAAATGTGATCTTGACTAACTTGATTAAGAATTTAGAATCTTGGAATTATACTATTGATATTAAGATCTTAACTAGTATTATTGAGGTGATTGATTTCATGTGTGGTTTGATTAGAGGCAAACCAACCTTAACGAGAGAGATCTTGACTCCTAAATTGAGTTCTATTATTGGATTATATTTGGAATATTTGCATTTTGAACCATGTTTGATTTTGAAATCTTTGAGGACATTGTTGAAATTTCATCCTACTACATTTAGACCATTTGGAAATAAATTAAAAGCTAAGTTGGTGGTATTGATGAATAATGAAGAGTTTGGTAATTTCCCAGAAGGTTTCAAAACACAAGTGTTTGATACGTTGGCTATGCTTCCTGTTATTGAAAAAAATGACCCTGAAGATAAATGGCATGGCGATGTTATGAGAATCATGGGTGAGATTGTAGATTTGGGGAACGTGTATCAAGAATTTTTGAATTTTAAAGATGATCAAGATTTGATTAATTTAATCAAAAAAGTATCAAGTGGTAAATCATCAGACCAGAAATTATTATCTGACTTGATTATTGATTTCAATAATCCGAAATCAATTTTAAAAATTTCTAAAAATATGAGTACGTTAATTGGATTATTAAAAAGTTATCTTTGTTCAACACCATCATCTTCATTCAGTGTCAAAGTACCACTTGGCAAAGTGATTATTCTTTGTGAGGTGATCATGTCGATAAATGTGAAATTCTTATCATTTAAACCCGATATTCGAGATGAACAAATTAAAAAATTGATTAAATTAACCCTTATGGAAAATCATCAATCGATAATTATTTTATTATCCAAATTGTGTTTTATTTATCAAGGTTCATTGATTCCTCATATTCCGACAATTTGGTCCTTTTTGGAATCGGTAATTCCATTCAAGAATAAACGAATCTTGGTTGATGAAATCATTGAATCCGAATGGTTATTTGTCGATGTATTGAATTGTATGGTGGATTATTTATCTTTGATTGGGTATGTATCTGAAAATTCTCAATTATTAAGATTTATCGATTTGGCAATAGTATTGATTGAACCAAGGATCAAACCTAAATCCACCACCAATACAACCACCACCACATCATCAACGATGTCAAAACATCAGAAAAAGAAGAAAAAGAATACTTCGTCAGTTCCATTATCAGATATATTATCTCATGAACATCTTTTCCAATCTTCATCGATGATCCCATCACAAACAACAACAACAATTCATAACTTTATTTCTCAAATAATCACCAAAACCGCCAATTTACCACCAACACAACATTATAAAATCATGAGATACTTAATCATCCAATCAATTTATGCCAAACATTATAATTTAAACCATATTGTTCCTCAACAAATGAAAGACTTGTTGATCAATGCCGTGATTTATCCAGGTTATGAAAAAATTAGTATCTTGCCGATTGTAAGTTCCATTTTGGGTGGACAAAGTCAAGTGTTGAGTGTGTTTAATAATCCAAGATTTCCTGCATTACCTAAATATATTAATTCCGTTGATTATGAAATGATCGATGATGATTATGAGGAGGAAGAAGAAGAGGATGAGGGGGAAATGGAAAGAGAAGTCAAGAGATCAGTTGGAGAAGACATTGTAGTGGAAAATCCTATCAAGAAGAGAAAGTTGGAAACTGAAGAAGTAAAGGAAGCAGAAGTAGAAATCAATGAGTCTGTGGTTTCTGTTGAAGATCAACCAAAGATATTCATCAAGAAAAACCCAGAGGAATTGGTTGTTGAAGAAAATGTTGAACAACCAGAGGTCATTAACAACATCAATGTTGAAGAGCCTGCTAAACAAATTGAAGTAGATGATATCAAAGTCGAAGCTCATGTCCCAGTAACTGAACAACAGGAAGATGAAGAAGATGAAGGATCCGATTTTGAAATGCCTGAAATTAACATTGACGTCGATTCAGAAGATGATGAATAGTATTTTTTAAGTCTATAATAAATACAAAATGCAAGTAATAGCTGTCTTATAATAATAATAACAACAAACTAGACATCTCTAAAGACAAAGTAACCACAAAAATGGAATTATTAGTAGGAATGTCAACAGATATATTGCTAGAGCACAATCGGGTAAATTTGACATTGACCTAAATATGAAGCTCTTACCAGGTAATACAACTCCAGTAAATGAATGCTGATCTACTATGGGACGTGATAGTGTGTCAGAAGTTTTTGTCACTGTTTGGAGAATACTAGTATTTGCGTGTTTATCGTTGAATGTTGGGTTATGATTATTATTCATGGACGTCGAGTTTACAACCAGACTAGTAGTATTTGTAGTTGGTATAGTTAATGGTTTTCGAGTTCTAATTCTTGGAAAACTGTATACTGTTGTTGTCAGTTTTTCTTCATAGCTGGTTCTATAACTAGAGATCGATTTAATTGCAGTTGGTGGTTGTGGTTGTGGGGTGTATTGGATCCATTCAGTTTTTGTTGTGGTGGTAGGAACAGTGACTTCGGAAATTATATGAATCTTTGTTACATCAGTTAATGGTTTTTTCGTTATTTTTGTTCGTGACCGGACAATCAGTTCTGAAGTAGATATTGAAATCACGGGGAGAATCAGTGAACTTGAAGTTTGTAAGTAAGACTCATTTGATGTAGCAGTAAGATCATCATCCAGATCATCCATAGATGTTGCTGTTTCCACTTCTGTTTCAGTACTACTCCACAGGGACTCCAGAGATTCTTCCTCCCATGAAGTTTCAGTAGATTCAACGTCCTCTACCAAGGTGCTAGTTGCTTCAGTAGTAGGATAACTTTCCATATACGTTGTCTTTGTCCGAGGACGTCTTCTTTTTCTTCTACCAGGACGAATAATTGGTTTTTTCCACTTTGTATTTCCTTCAGTTGGAGATTCGCCACCACCAGTAGGATATATAGTAGTTCCTTCAATTGGCAAAATTGAATATTCACCATCAATCAAAGTTCGGAAAAAATTGATTGGGAAGGTAATATCATCGATTTCTTCTCCATTCGTAGGATATGTCTCCACAGAACTTGTTATCTGAGGAATTACTCGGACTATTGTGGGTTCAGGTGTCAACATAATTGATTCTGTGGTGGTACCTGGAGTTGACATTACACTAGTTTCTTGTTGATCTAAATCTGTTGTAGGGTTTTGACTAGTGACTTTCATTCTTACATTATCTTTTTCTAATGGTGTAGCAAGTATTCTGTTTCTTGCTCTTGACAAGTATCTTGTAACCGATTTTGTCACCGTTACTCTTTGTTGAATCAAGTCGTTGTTGCCATCATCATCATGTTTATACAAATTATCAGGTCTACTAGCCAAAACACTTTCCCCCTTTCTATGGATTCTCTTGAATGGATGTCGATGTAGACGCTGATGTTGCTTATTCTTTCTCTGAGGTATAAATGTGGGAGATTCGTCTTTTCCCCAATGTAACATGTTCTTGATCTTTTGCATATGAGTGGTATGATAAATCCCATTTTTCTTTTTGATTGCAGCATCCATGAGATATATATCAGTTGACCTTGGAAAATAATCATAACCTGTAACCGTTGTCGTGGTTGTAGTTGTTGTTGTTGGTATATCCTTATAATCTTCTACAAACACTCTATCATCATCATTACTCTCCATGTCACTCTCACTTCCACTTCGGTTCCCGCTACAACTACCGCTATCGTGTTCACTTGAATCACCCGAAGTAATTCCATCAATTCTATACTCATCACTGCATTGATCATCCTCCTGTGATGAATCTGATGAGTAATTATCATTTAATTTAATAAACGATGAATTTGTATCATTTGATTCATATTCAAGTGTTGCCAAATTTTGGTATATTGTACTTGTTTCCACAACAACAAGGACAATCGAATCATCCAAAGTGGTTGTGACAGTTACATAAGTGACAGATGGTTGAATAAATGAATTTGTAGATAATAATAATAATGACGTCAAATAGTTCATCGTTTGTCACTGAAGTAATAATGTGCTATTACTTCATTTGAATTGGTTGCAACTTGTGTTTGGCGTCTAAAAAAAAATTATCTCAAATTTTTTAGATTTAGATTTTTTGTTTTTCTTGTGTCAGTGCGGTGTACAAGAATACTTCCTAATTGGGAATGACTAAAATTAATGGAGAATTTCATGTCATTGCCAAATAACTTAGTTGAAAAAAAACGAACAAACTATCGAGGAAAGAGGGGGAAGAGGAAGAGGAAGGGGAAGGGGGGAAAATGAAGATTTTCAGTGTATATTTTTCCCCCTATTTTAATCGGCTAATCAGCTAATCAGTTAATCAGTTACTTAGTAAATCCTTTCCAGAAGTGAGTGAATTAAGGAGTAATAGAGGAGATGAATTTTTGGTGAATGTGATTTATACATTCAAGAAAATCATAGCAATGTAGAAAGTTTAATAGAAAAAGTTCAAGGGATGATTGGATAATGACAAAATAACTTCAATGTATAAGTGTACGCAAGTATAAACCCGAAGAACAATGAACAGTGTACCCCATTGTACGTAAAAAAATAATGATAGCAAATGGTGGTGGTAGTGGTAGTGGAGAGAGGGAGTTTGAGGAGTAGAGATTCTTATCTTCTAAACTTGAAATAACCTGAAATTCCGTTAGTTAAATCTTGTGTTATTTTCGTTCCTTACGCTACATATGAAATCTGTTGTCACCCATCCTCAACAATCCAAGTAGGGGAAAGAGGAGAGGGGGTGTGCGGTATTATTCTTTAGTTCCCCATTTGTTGGAAAGGTAACCCCAAGTGAAATTTTCCTCAATGGAGTAAAACATGGAATTATGTAGCGGCGGAGTTCTTCTCATTCACACCAGCTATAACAGACTAAAAAAATGCACCGTCCATAATTCATTTAGATTGTGTTAAATACAAGTAAATAGTTTGACAATAAAAGCGTAATTTTGTTTTAGTTCACATGATACAATAAGTATTATAATTATAATCTAAAAAGTGAAATTCCTGGCTTTTTCGGCCATGTTTCGATTGTAATCGCCAAACATTCTAGAATCGAGACCTGTAAAACAATAGACGACGAATGAAGGACGTTGACGACGAGAAAAAGAATATAAACAGATAAAGGTAATTAACGATGAATAAGACGCGTTGTGGTTCAATTGTTTATTGTCAATCAAATTGCCTACAGACACACCCACAGAAACACCTGGACATACTAACCTTACACACATACACACTTGCGCCTTTAACTGACACATTCATAAACCTCCCCATTGTTTATGTGTATGTGTGTTTGTGCGTGGAAACATATCCGATACCCGTTAGTTTAAGTTATGACCCACGGCATAACCTGTAAAAATACCCAAATTAGACAATTCAGCTAAAAAAAGTTGAGAAAATAATAGAATAGAGTATATTATTATTTTATACTGTAGACTATACAACCAAGGCGGTTTATAGTTGTTCGTAAGATATGTGTATTTGATGTTATGTTATGTATAACAAAGTACGTTATTATTACAAACCCCGACACGTCTTCTTTTGGCTGATTATAAACCCCACGAGTCTGTAAGAATCTTCCAGACCAACCAATTTGAATATTACACAAGTAGACAAGTACACTGGTACAAAACTGAAATAGTTAAAAGGACTATATACCTCTCTCGTAAAATAAGTAATTTAATGAAAAGAAAAATTTGTGTCACATGATTAAGAATTATGTAAAACTATTAAGACTTAGTTTGGATTATTTATTTACATTATCTATATCGTCTAAATTTTCTACACTTAACTCCTATCCACAAAACACCACGGGTTTATCATTCTCTTATCCAGTTAATCCGAAACATTTCTTTTTTTTTCAATAATTCTGTAAATCTTGGATTTGCACTTTTTGGTTTTTTCTTTAATGAGGCGGTTGTAGATAGAGGAATAGACGGCATTTGATCGACTTCATTTCGAGGATAAGAGGAACAAAAAAACATGAGGCAATTGGAAACAAGCGAGGCAACGTTTACGATGGAATGATATAAAACAAATAAAAAAAAAAAAATCCCTCAAATGTTAATCATGATTTGACTTGATTAGGAAACCATGAGTCGTTAATTTGAATTCGATATTGGAAGAATGTAACAAGACGTGTCGCCCACCCATACTCTCTCTATTACCACCATTTTAAAGTCATTCACCCACAAAGTTACATTTAGGATTATAAGATTATTATAATTTTGTGTGAATGTCAAATAATTATTTCACGTAACATTAGAAATTAATAAGAAAAATAATCACGAAGTTGTATTTCTTTTGGTAATATTATTATTTTATTGGGTTTAGTTTAATTTAATTAGTTGTAAATTCAGCAGATAGTTTGAATAACACACCCCCCCATTGACTAAAATCATTAACATTTCATTCACTTGGTTATATTTATCTTGTTGTTTTGACGATGATACAAAGGAAATGTAACACAAAGGAAACAAGAGATTTACCAGGAACAAGGAGAGAATCAGTACACACAATACAAACCAGCAATCTTTTTTTTTTTTGTTCCTGGGAATTTGTACACGCCTTTTTTGCTACACGTCTGAATATCTCTTTCTCTCACCAGTTAACTTAACAACTCTCCACCCCCCAAAGATTATTAAAGATTGGCGGATTTTGTTTTTTATTACATCATAATACTTTATACATTGTACACGTTGCTTTGTAAGAAACAATGAAAATACCTCAACTTGTAACGGCTGGCATTTATCTCTCCTCTTCTTCTTCTCTACTCTTTTCTTCTCTCACCGGTTAGCGGAGCGTTGTATATTCTCTTTTATTAAAGCACGAACCGGAGGTTTCATGCGTGAATGTTTCGCTTAACATTTGTATAGTTATTGTATTTTTCTTCTATCCCATTGAATGCACCCAATCACACGTTGTTCAATTTTCTTCTACATACTTCGTTCTTTCGTTTAAAAAAAGATAACACATGTAACATCCTCCTCCTCAATCCATATCTCTTACATTCAGTAATTAAAACAATAGTTAATAGTTTTAGATTTATTTTCTTTGCAAGAATCTTAAGAATTTCAAATAAACAAGAGGGTTTGTCATTAGTCTGTTTTGTATTTGCGCTATAACCAGAATTACAAACTGTGGGGGTGTAAAATGTACCTATATTTATGGGAGAGTTCACATGATAAGAATTTGTGACAATAGAAAACAATAAAGTATAATAATCGAATTTTAACTCAATTTAGAAGATGATACATAATCTACAAATATTATAATGCAAGGTAGATTATTTATTTATTATTTATTGTATTATTATTTTGGGTTAAATTCATATTTTTTACATGTTACAAGAAAAACAAGAAACTTTCCCATAATAAATTAAAATTTTTACTCGTCACATCTTATGTAACTTCCATAATATCTGATAGCCCTTGCGTAGGTATATTGGTAAAATAACTTATTCTATTTTTTTGGATTTGGATTTTTTGGTTTTGAGTTTGAGTTTTTTTTGAAATATATAAATCATTGCATATTTCCACCATTTAACTTTCGTTTTTTACCCTTCGAGATTATTCCCCTTCCTTACTTCCCTTCCTTATTCCCCTTTTTTAGTATTGGTATATATATAGTTACATCTTCCTCATCCCTCCTCCTCCCCCACATTTTTCCCCCAGTAATTATATATTTTTTTTCCTGGCTCCGTTTGCTTGCTTTAATTACCACCGAGAAGAAACTACCAAATGCTACATTCACCATCATCATCTTCAAGTGACACTATATGTCTAATATCATCTACACAAGGTATAATACCGCGAGGATGTTTAATGTCATCTAGTTCTACATCTAGTTCCAATACTTCAATAGTAGCGAGTACAAATAATGCCCAGGGTAGTCAACAAACCACCACTACTAGTATTAACACAACCTCACCAACTACTTCATTATCTTCAGCTTCAAGTATTCTAAGTAATGTTTATTCAAGTTATAATCCAAGCTCACCAGATTTACAATACATTCAAGTATCTAATGCCACATCCACTAATTATACTTCCAATTTTAGAAAATCTTCTTCTTCTTCTCATCAAGATTATCAAGAAATTTGGTTTAATAAATTCAATTCAAGTTTACCTAAAAGAAATAATGGGGTTTATATCATTCATACGACTGAACAATTCAATCAATTGTTGAATTTCTATTATCAGACTAAATCTAGGTTTAATCAGAATTATTCAAATCAATTGTTTCCCTATTTGCATGATTTATCTACTCGTGCACATCAAGATAATTACACTGATGAAGGGGAGAATAACATTCTCGAGATGTTGAATAATGTTGATAATCTAAATTTGAATAATTTTATGTTTATCAAAAGTGATGAAGAAGAAATCGATTCCATTACTCCTGATTTAATAAATACCGTCAAATTACATCAAATCATTAACCCAGCATCCTCTGGGAATGGATTGGAGAAATTATCAGTATATCCCCAGTCAATCAATGAATATGAAACTAAGATCAATTGCAGGAATTTCAATTCTCAATTGAAACTAATGGCTCCATTATCTCATTTCGTGGTATATAATTATTCCAATTCTAATAATGCTAAAGTATTATCCATCTTGAAGAAAGTTGTTAATACTGATAAATTCATTTATTCTGTTGAATTAGAAAATGATTGGTGGAGTTCAGTGGATGCAAATTATTTCGATAATGATTCTGATGAATGTTTAATCTATAATAATTCCTTCCTTGAGAAGTACTACCCGTTACAAGGAGAATCAGACGACGAATCACAATTCTTAACTCATGGAGATCATTTTGTTTCAAGATATCATAGATATGAACAGAATTTAATTTGGAGAATGAGTGGGAATAAAAGAACCTGGTTATTTGATAATAAAATATGTGTGGGGAATATACTTGATTATAATGAATTAGTTAAAACCAGTAATAATGAATTCAAATTGATTATTTATTGTGATGATGATGTTAAATCATGTCTGTTTCCATCATTAGATTCCATCCAATGGATATATCATGATTATTCTCAAGGTGGGTCCAATACTTATTGTTTGAAAATCCCGCAATTGGGAGGTACCACTAATTTCGATTTAGTTTCAGTTTTAAATATTTTGAAATTAATCGTCAAGATATCTAAAGTTAATAAAGTGTTCATTGGATCTCATGATGGGTTCACGGGGTCGACGATTTGGTTAGTTTTATTAACTCAATTATTAAATAAATTAATCATTGAAGAATCAATCTTATGTTTAGCACAACAACATATTAAATTATTCTTTTTCGATCAAGATTATTCATTATTACAAGATTTAGAAATCTTTGTGGATTATTTGAATAAACATTTATTACTGGAATTCCCCACGATTATCTTACCTAATAGTTTGAATTTAGATGCTATTGATAGATTTTATTATATTAACCCAATCATTAAACCTCAACCTTATGATTGGTTTACTGATTGTCAAGGTCAATTGAATTTACCTTCTAAAGTGTATCCAAATGTTTATCTTGGTAGTTTATTACATTCAAGTTCTACAACAATCATGGATACTTTTAATATCAATCATATCATATCTATTGATGAATTACCTACTTGGTGGAATAAACATTTATCCAAATATATCCAATTTGACTTCCAACACAATACTACGTCTTCCCCCGCGGTGGTGCTTAAATCAATTTACAAATACGACAACACCAGGATTTATGAGGTTGATTTTGATCAACTAGATCAAATAATCCCCTACAAAATCAAACCCTTTATCCCATCCACCATAAAATCCTTAATCTACATCTATAATCTTCGAGATGATGGAAATGATTCCATATTACCCATGTTACTAGACGCCCCACCATTCATCCACGATAAGATTCTTCTTGGTCAATCACCAACATCACCAACTTTAATTCATTGTAAAGTGGGTGTAAGTAGAAGTGCCAGTTTGGTGATTGCCAGTATTATGAAACATTTCCGAATTGGGTTAATTCAAGCTTATTTCATCTTGAGGATTATTCGATTTAATATTATTATTCAACCAAATTTGAAAATTTTTTATGAATTGTTCTTATATGAAGAATATCTAGGCGTGTTTGATCAATTACAACATGATGGTCAAAAATTAATCAAGAAATGGAATTGGGAATTCATCGCTGATGAAATTCATCGATTGAATCAAATCTATACTTCTTAATTAGATCAACTTTACTTCTTTCAGTTCTTATTACGGTTTTTATGTATTTACATTAGTTTTATTTTTAGAGTGCATTATTTATTATTTACATAGTTGAAGTATTTCCTTATTAATATACTTAATTTATTTATAATATATACAAAACGGGGGTGTAATAATAAATAGTTTTTTATTTTTATAGGTTTAATAGGAGATAAGATTAACGCTATGAAGTTAACCCATAGTGTTTTTACATGACCCTTAAAAGACAAGTTGTAAACACAACCAAAATAAATTTGAGGTTTATATAAATATGGGTTGCTCTAATTTAGTGCACCAAACAATTAGAGAGATCGACGCGTCATGAATATTTGATTTGTATTTACAACGAACCCTTGCATTAGTAATAATAATAATAATAGGCGTCAATGTCTATATCGTGGGGTTGTTACCTCCGTCATTAACCAATCCCATTATTGGTGTTGGTGATGATTTTAGTGGATTAGGTGGGAAATTACTTCCAAATTTACAATTTAGGGGTTTTTGTTGGGAAGTAAATATACGTAATATTATTATACTCAATAAACTATCCTATTGGCAATGTATTTTATTTCGGCCAAGAAATATAAGAAGGGTATAGGTTAAAATTAGAGAGCAATTTTTTGATAGACTCCGAGAAGTTGCATTGAATGGCATTTATGGGGGAAGTCAAGAGAAGTAAGCATTTACAGTTGTTAAGTCATTCAATAAGGCATGATACGGCAGAATACAGAGTACCTACCATGTGGGTAATGCATTACTAATTTATTTAAGAGGTCATTTAAATTATGAAATTGGTTGTGGATGTAACAGAACGAATTAAAATTGTGGACCCTGGTTAAGTTGTTATTATGTTACGAAATATACGAACCATTTCAACTGTAGACCCAATCAGATCATTTTATTTGATTGATATGTATTAACTATTGGTATAGTAATGATTTTTAAACAACCAGCCCTACGCTAATCTTGCCCTACGCAAGAGACAAAAAACGTGTCGTGTAGGTTGGCGTGGATTGGTGCGGAGTAAACTTTGAAATGAGCATAAAAAAAATTATTCATACTGGCAAGGTATAACACTTTAGAAACACAACACCAATATAAAATGTCTAAAAACTCCATTCAAAAAGTTGTCAATGCAAGTATGTACAATACCATGTTACTAATACAAACACACATAAAACTAACATGTACTTTTTGTTTTAAGTTCAAAAATTTTATCCAATTGCTTTAGCAGACAAGACATGGGATAATACAGGATTATTAGTTGAATCAAGCAATACCCACGAGGTACCTAAAATCCTCTTGACAATTGATTTGACCCAATCTGTTACTGATGAAGCAATTGCTAAAAAAGTTAATTTTATCATTGCTTATCATCCATTTATTTTCCGTGGTTTGAAATCCATCACTACCAATGACCCACAACAAAGATCTTTAATTAAATTGATCCAAAATAATATCAATGTTTATTCTCCTCATACTGCGGTTGATAGTGCTAAAGGAGGTGTTAATGATTTTTTAGTTGATGGCATAACTAAAGGTTATAAAGTAGAATCATCCGTTCCAATTGAAAAAGATTCCAATGAACCAGATTGTGGGATGGGTAGATTCGTCACCTTGGAAAAACCAGTTGGATTACATGATTTGGTAGCTAATGTGAAATCACTGTTAGATTTGAAACACGTTCAAGTCGCCACTCCTTCCAACAAAAACAAAGGTATAAGTACAATTGCTATCTGTGCTGGATCTGGAGGTGGTGTGTTCAAGAATGTCGAAGCTGATTTGTATTATACTGGAGAATTATCCCATCATGAAGCGTTATTTTTCAAAGAACTGGGATCGAGTGTTATTTGCTGTAATCATTCCAATACAGAAAGAGCATTTTTGAAAGTTATTCAAAAACAATTACAAGAAGAATTGCAGGTTAATCAAGATCAAGTATTAATTAGTGAAACTGATAAAGATCCTCTTGAAATTTGGTAGATATTATTAAATTTGTATAAATATACACGACCCCATCTTTCTTTTCCGCCCGAAAAATTCTTTAAAGTTTTTGTCTGCGGATTTTATTGAAATCTTTTTTTTTTCAATCTTATCGTTCTACTCTCTCTCATAATAATTCTTATCAGACAACACTAAAGACATCCCACTACAGTTAATCACCACAACCCATCATAAAAAGATGGTGGATCAATCATTTTCCAATGACATACCAGATAAGAAACAACCATCAATCAATATCTATGACTTGAAAGGTACAGTCCCTTCTTATAATGTCAAATCCACTATAGTTGCATGTACGGGAACTCCATATGTTTTTCTATATGGTGGGTTTGATCAATATGATGAACTAGATAGCAACGTTTATTTGTTAGACACCACCACCATGACTTGGGAAATAGATAACAAAGTAGAAGGGTTATATAGAGAGGGACATCTGGCCGTATACATAGGTAATGGAAATGTATTAGTATTTGGTGGATTACCTTTTGAAGATGAAGCACCAAGCACGGCAAGTACCATGGGAGAAGTGAAAAATGATAGTCTTATGATGATTTATAACGTGTTTGATAAAAAATGGATTGGACCTCCTTTATTTGCCCTTGATAATTGTCCTAGTCCAAGATCACGACACGCGTGTTGTCTTAGTGAAGATGGATCCAAGATGTATATTAGTGGAGGATTGGTGAAATCTACCCCCTTGGATGATCTTTACATTTATGACTTGATGGCTGGTACTTGGCTGGGACCGTTTGATTTTGTACATAGGTTTGATCATACCATTTTGGCTTATAAAGATCGGTTATTCTCATTTGGTGGATTGGATAAAGATATGAACCATGTCAAGTCGATTTTTTATTATTCGTTGAAATCAGAACTTATTGGTGAAGTGTATTTGAATACAGGACGTACAGGGAGGGTGTTATCTAATGAGGTTCCCGTTGTTTTACCCAGTATAATAAACCCAAGACTTTGTTTGAAAGTAAATTTACCATCATGGAATTTCCCCAATAATAAACTTACGATTTCATGTTTTGATCTTGGTGATTTTGAAACCACGGAATTGGTGACCCAAAATACCCTTGATTATTATTTTCAAAACACAAAACAACCGGACGAAAATGAATGTGATTGGAAATCTGTATTCATAAATCATCAAGGGAAGTTGTATTTCTTGGGCAAGAAAAAGGAAAAGGAAAAGGATACCTCTGCATTTGGTGCATTCCTACATACTGTTGGCAACTTTACTGTCGTCAACAATAACAGTAGCAGTCAGACTGAGAGCCAGAACATTGACCGTGATGATGAGGAAGAGGATATCCCCACTGAAGAACAGCAATCTCATAAGTTAAATTTTATGTTGGAAATTAGCATGAACGATTTCGGTATCCCACATAATCAAGAAAATTCATTATGTAAAGATTACCTCAACTTACTAATGCAACAACAATTTACCGATTTTGAAATAGTTTGTTTGGAGAATGAAGAAGCTAAACAAATGTATGAAAACCAAGAACAAACATACCCTACAAAGTCAATTCTTGTCCATAAAACGGTCTTACTTGCAAGATGGTCCCATTTCCAAAGAATGTTATCTACGGGGATGAATGAATCTATAGAAAACAAAATGTTTTTACCAGAACCGTATATTCGAATCAAGGCACTTGTATATTATCTATACGTGGGGTCTATTGATTTTGATGTTAAATTCGATGAAGATGTGACAATCCTTGAATATACTGGATTGCTCGTATTAGCAAACATGTATGAATTACGAGATTTAGCTAACCTTGTGACCAAGAAATTGCTTCAATTGTTTAGTTATTTCCAATATCGATTTGATGATACTAATGAAGACAACATTGCTATGCTATTAAAAATATGGCGAGATTTGGCTTTTTCAGAAGAAAAAACATTCATCACTAAAGTAATCGATATGGTTAAAAAGAAATGGTCTATAATCACTCGATCTACTTATTTTTCAAATCTAAGTAAAGTGGAAATTGTCAGATTATGTCAAGATTCAACTGAAGATAAATTAACTACCCTAAAATCACCTTATGGTTCTGCTAATTCTATTGATACTACTGATGCACTTAACTTGACACCAACAAGAGCACGAGCCCATTCTCCTTTTATTATTGATTCACCTGCAAATCTTCCTCATCCCTTCACTGATCTGTAAGTAAACAGATAAGTAAATAAGTAAATAATTGTATATTATACGGGGTAATGAATTTCTTTGATTCGTTCCTAGAATATATCATCTATAAAATTATGAATAACATCACCTATGGCTTCAATACCATCTCCAACACCTTCTATTATATCTTCCACAATCTCACCAAATCCTTCATGAACTTTTGTTGTTGTTGTTACTGTCACAGGTGTGTTTCCAGATTTTGTAGATATAAAATCAGTAGGTTTGGGTAACTTTGCCGTAGTTAAAGAAGAAATTGTCGATTCTTCAGATTTCATATCTTCCAAAGGATGATCATTTGTAGGGATTTGTTCTTGCGGTTGTTGTTGTTTACCTTTTCTCCAAAGTAGATCAAAAGTGGCATTATTTCTCACAATATGATCGATTTCAAACGATACATTAGGGAAATCTAAAGTTTCTACCCAATCATCATCTAATTTATTATTCATAATTTCATGTACACGACTTCCATTATTAGGAGCCGGGATTATATTCAACGAATCACAAATGATATTATAAACCTGAGTATTTTGGAATGGTTTTATTTTCAATGGTTTGTTTTTGAAATATGGTCCAAATCCTAAGAATATAGCTCTCATTAATAAATGCTCATTATCATATCCATGTACACCTTTAGGTTTATATTCATAATTATTATCCTCCATTTGTTTATGTGTGGTTATGGAATATCCAACTTTAGGAAATATCCAAATCGGGGCTAATCGGTAATTAAACTGATGATCATGTAATTCACCACCAAATTGATATTTTGCGGGGATATCTTCAACTTTATAAATTTCATAATTAGATTTTATATTAGGATCTAATTTGTTCTTGAAATTTTCTTGAAGTTCATGGTAAATCTCATCAATGGTAAATTCAGGTTTAGGTCTTAATCCAAATAATGGCCATCCATCAATATGTTCTATCTTTTCCAAATCTATCAAATCATCAAGATAAAGTAATCTATCATTTGAAGTAGGTGCCATTCCATGATCACTTACAATAATAACATTCACAATATCATCAAGATTTCTCTTATGTAATTCCTGTTTCAATAAATCCAAGAAATTATCCACATAAGTTAATGCATCAGTTAGATTTTGACCAGAAATCCCATATTTATGACCAAATTGATCAATTGTAGGAACATAAGTAAGGATCAACTCGGGTCTTTCAGTAATAGATTCACGATCTAACCATCCCATAACTCGATCAACTTTACTCGATAACAATTCGGATCCATTATATCTATCAAAATCCTCTTCTGGTCCAACATGAGGTACTTCTGATCCGGGCCACATATGAACCGCAGTTTTGATATTTTGTCGTTTTGCAGTAGTCCATATTGGTTCACCACCTTGCCAAAAATCAGGATCCAATCCACCAATCTTGGGATTTGTGTTAATAAATTGTTTCTTGAGTAAGGGATCATAAAACGTGTTCCCCACAATACCATGTTCCGATGGATATAACCCAGTAATTAATGTCCAATGATTGGGGAACGTCAGGGATGGGAAACTTGGTGTCATGTATGGAGCTCCATAATCATTCTTCATAATGTTATGCATGGTGGGGGTATCTAATGGGTTTATATAATGTGGATGGAACCCGTCAAGTGATATCAAAATAGTCGTTTCATGGAAGTCATGAGTTGAATTGGAATATATAACTCGAGTACTATAATATGGTTGATCTGACAGCATATGTTGGCTATTATATATGTAAAAACCCATTGTCAATACACCCATAAATACAAAAAATAAAGTTCCCATAATGGTCCTATCTTTAAGTTTCTTCTCTATTGCCTGAATTCTATAATCTCTTAAATCAATAGGACGGTCATTTCTATTATCGTCAAATTCTCCATCTGTTTCACTAGGTGTGTCGGTATCGATATCAAAACGCAGCACCATTTCATATTCATTAATACCAGGTTGTTCCAGATTGGTTAAGAAACTCCTTATCTTTGAAAATATACCTGGTTGATCTTGTCCTTGTTCTGTAGTAGCCGTGTTTTCATAATCTAAAGAATCTAGAAACGTGGGTGGTCTAGGTTGAGTATTGTTATGAGACTGTTCAGAAAAGATAATATCATCTTCTGGATCATCCATATCTGTTATGGGAACATCAACAGCATGAGGTTGTGGACGTGACATTTGTTGTAGTGAGTGTTGTACTAATGATGTAAGAAGACTATTGAGGTGTTTTTATTTTATTTTTTTTTTATCTAGGGATGAAATTCTATAAATAATATTCGTGTACTTTTGGTAATAACAAGTTCGAATCCTGCGTCGTAGTTTGTTTGCAATCAACTATTTTTTTCTCTCTCCTCCGTTGTTCTGTTCGTCTCATTTCGTAATCAGTAATTTTTCAACGCTTCTGTTACGGTTTTTTTTTGATATTTCTTATTCATCATCCAACAAATGGTGGAGTTTATTAAATATAAAGGATTTGATCATGTATGGCAATATTCAGGACCATGGTTATACTACCTAATTGGTCTTTATCTTTGTTTACCCATAATTGCCTATCAAATACTACCATGGTTATTCCATAAACGCAAGGCAAGCAATCGTAAAATGATATCCATATTCGTCTTGGGAGATTTGGGACACTCTCCAAGAATGTGCTATCATTCTAGATCATTTAGTAAATTGGATTATTTTGTCAATTTATGTGGATACATTGAAACCGAACCTCCCCATGAAGTTATCGATGATGTCAATATTGATATTGTACCGATTCAAATCATTAAAAACACTAATAGTCTACCATTTGCATTGTTTGCCTTATTGAAAATCTACACTCAATGTAAACAAATTTGGAAAATATTATGGAACACAAGAGGTACTGATTACATCATGATTCAAAACCCTCCAAGTATCCCCCTATTACTCGTAATTATCATATTTATCAAATTTTTCAGTCGTGAAACCCAGTTGATTATAGATTGGCATAATTTGAATTATACCATTTTGAATTTAAGGTATAACAATTTAAACCATCCATTTGTTAGGATTGTTAAAATTTATGAACACTTTTTAGGACATTTCGCTGACTTGAATATAACCGTTACCAAAACCATGAAGAAATTCTTAAATAAAGAATTTGGATTGAAAAAATCGAAAATTGTTACCTTATATGATAGACCAGGTGAACAATTCCAACCAATTTCAAACAAGGAAGAATTCACCACCACCCATGACTTGTTCAAAGATATTGATGATACCCAAAAATATAAAATATTAATCAGCTCTACATCATTTACTCCAGATGAAGATTTTAATATTCTTCTTGATGCCTTGAAACAATATGAAGATATTTCCAATACTCCACCAGTACTTTTGATTGTAACAGGAAAGGGACCATTAAAGGAGAAATTCTTGGAGACGGTTGAAAAATTGAAATTTACATCCAAAATTATTATTAAAACCGCATGGTTATCATCTGAAGATTATCCAAAAGTATTGGCGTGTGCTGATCTAGGTATTTCATTACATACTTCTTCAAGTGGAATTGATTTACCTATGAAGATTGTGGATTTCTTTGGATGTGGCGTACCTGTGATTTCACTCGATTTTCCTGCCATTGATGAATTGGTGAAACATGGTGTTAATGGTTTGATCACCAACAAGGAATCTAAATCTGGAGACGAAACGAAGAACAACGCAGATTCGTCCAAACTAGTGTGCAGTTTAATAAGTGACGTATTTACTGATGAGAAGCTTTTATCTACTCTTAAAGAAGGTGCCATGGAAGAAAGCGAACTAAGATGGGATGAAAATTGGCGTAAAGTATTAGGATCTAAATTTGAAGTCAAAAATTAACTTCCTACCTATATATATATATTCATAGACTCAATAAATATGATTTAATTTCATTTAAGTATTCTTCTGTATTTTCATCTTTCATTTTCCCAGGGGTTGCGTTATCTTCTGTCCAGAATTGAAATCCATCCTTTTCGTATACATCTAATTTATCATGTTCTGGTATAAGATCCCATGAGTCGAGATCTGGTGCTTTGAGAACTTTACCGGTGATGTATGTCCAACATTTAGCGGTTTCAGTATGGTTATATCCACCACCCCCGAGAATCATGGTTGGTGTTTTATTGAATTTCGTTAATATTCGTGTAATAACATTAGCATACCCTTTAATACTCATATTCCATTCCTTGTGCTCATCTGTAGATAAACCATCACAACCAGCTTGGATAACAATACTCTTTGGCTCAAACTTTTCCATTAAAGGTATAACAATCTCATCAATTACCCACATCATAGTATCATCATTCAACCCTTTATGAGTAGGTATATTAAACGTATTCATATTCGAGCTTTTTAAACTCCCTGTTCCTGGAAACACCCCAATATCATATCGATGAATGGAACAAGTGGTGATTTTCTTGGAAAACTTGAACCCATTTTCAACCCCATCTCCATGATGTAAATCCAAATCAAGATAAAATACAGAACCAAGATTTTTACGAAGTGTATTCATGGATAGTATAATATCGTTGATGTAGCAAAATCCCGAGGCTCGTGATTTATGACAATGGTGTCGTCCCCCATACCAATTGATTCCGACAATTTGGTCAGTATCTCTATATTCCTTGTATCTATCAATTATTGTCTTTGCTGTAAGTATGCTTGACCCTGCCGCGAGTTGTACATATTGGTCCATTGATGGAAATGGATAACAATCATAGATTAACCCGAATTGATCATCAAGTTTAGTCAAATTGTCTTCGTCGTCGTCGCTGTCGCGGGATTCATCTCGGGGTAGTAATAAATGGTTGATGAATTCTTCACTATGATAGGAAGTAAGTTCTTTCGCCAGACATGGGTATACTTCAATTATCCCATTACATAGTTTCTCAAGATTATATGCTTTGATTAGTTCATAGACCATGGACTGTCTTCCCTTGTTGGACGGGAGTAGATCGCATATTTTAGTTGCTGTCTCTGATGATGTTAAATAAACTCGTCGTTGGTTTGTCGTCATCTGTAATGTGGAGGAGGAACTAAATATTGATTATTTTTTTTTTGTTGAATTTTTCTACAAAAACCTATAAAAAAAAAACACACACAGGTGAACATTAATACTGTATCGTAATTCTTCGTTTTTGACAATATTCTGTAATCAATGGCTTTATTTTATTATCCAATTGTTTATTCCAATCATTAATGCCTTCTTGTTTAAACATTCTATCCTCTTCGGTCAACCCACTCAGACACGACAAGACACTTTGATGATACTCCAATTTCAGTTTGATTCTGTTAATCAACAACAAAACTCTATTCAATTGATTTTGCTCTAACATATCACTAATATACTTACCAAAACTTATCATATCCTGTTCATGTGGACCAGCTTGTTCAAATGAAGAAATCACCCAATCATCAACTCTTTGGTGAACCTCTCGATCTGAGATCAGTTGATTGAAAAACAAAGGATCTCGTACCAATTTCTCTTGTTGTTTGATCCAATCACTAGTAACTTCCTCTACTTTCACTCTAGTTTCATCGATTTTCTTGGCTAATTTGTCTTTCATAGGTGCTAAATCAAACTTTTTGATTTTTTTCCTATACTCGACATCTTTCAAAACCGACTCCCTAATGGATGATGGCAACTCATTGATAATTGAAGAATCATATGATTGTGACTCCTGATACATTGGTTGTGGTTGTGGTTGCGGTTTCTCTTTCAGTGGCAGTACAAATACAGGTTGTTTCTTTGGAGGTGAAGCTGATTTCTTCCGAGGTGATTTCTTAGGTGGAGGTGAATCAACCACACGAACGTATCTGGGAGCAGTACCAGTTCGTGTAGGTAATAATTGTTGAATATACCTCTTACCCTTTGTGGGACTATTATTGTTGCTGTTACTGTTACTACCACTATTATTAGTATTCCGGTATTGTAGTAATCCACGTCGTCTAAGTTCAGCTTTCAATTCAAATCTAATATCATAAGGTAATGCTTCAAGGACTTCCCAGTCAATATTCTCTATATCCAGATATGGGTCTAATGAAGGAGTTGATGATGCTGTTTTTGCTTTCGTTGGCGAATTCTTATTTAGGAGTAGTCTTTCTATAGGTTCAGACTTCAATGGTGAAGTCTTCGTCTTTGTCTTTGTTGTAGTCTCAGTCTTCACCTTAGTTGCCATTTGTTTCAACTCATCGTTTATGCGTGATTTATCTTTGGTTTTGGCAAATGGTAACACCATCTGTCTATTGCTTTTCATCGACTCTGCATCTTTTAACTTGGTCATGGTTATTGAAATACCACGTAATTCCTTAATTGGAATATTCGTCGATCGGTAAAGCAGTTTAATTTCATTCCCAATAATACCCCAATCGTTTGTCGCAACACCTAACCTTGATGATTTATTCACATGGTCGCAGTAACCCATACCTAAGAATTTAGGTGGATTAACAGGTGCAGAAGCTGCTCGTTTAGCTAATCTCAATGATATATTTGAACCACAAATTCCTAATGACACGAGTCTCTGATACAACTCTTTGGCAAGTCTGATAAAGAAATCATCCAACTCTTCAATGGTGTCAAATCTGATACCAAAATTAACATCCACTGAAACGGATTTCCTACCAAGTACAGCTTCGGGATTCTTGGTATCTATTTCAATACTAGTATCGTCAATGCCTCTCGCATATTCAAATAGTTTGGTCCCAGTTTTATCCCCTAGCAATTCAATCAACAGGTGTTTGGACAAATGGAGAATATCGTTGATTTGGGGGTTATCTGAGATCACATGTTGTTGTAATTTTTCTATAATTCCACGACTGAAACCAGGTAAGTCTCGTATCGGTACTGTCCGTAAGAACAGTTCCACATCACCAAACAACTGAAATTGACCATTGGGTTTGGCTCGTCGAAGTGCTAACTTTGCTAGTAGTACATTAGTCGAGGCACCAACACTTACTGAACACTTTGTCATGTTATACACATCCTGACGAATTCTCCTTGACAACTCTTCAACAACTGATTTCAAGTCTCCAATTTGACTATTACAATATGAAGTTGCATCAACCAACACTTCATCAATCAGCACTGGGAATATAGAATCAAAGGATTTACTGGATACCAAATAGTTATAGAATTCACCTGAATATTTTTCATAGCTTTCAAATGCATAAGGTAGTGTTATCAAATTTGGACACATTTGTTTGGCTTTACCTAACCACATACCATTCTTTAATCCAAAACTTCTCGCCACATAGTTACAACTTGCGATATCTGATGTTTTGCCTCCATGGGTTACAGCAATAGGTTGTTTATTAATATCCAAATCCGGACGTAGTAAACATGAAGCCGTAGCGAAGAAACAATCAAAATCAATATGCATGATAACTTTGGTTTTATCAGAATCAAGAAATGGATTCTCACATTTTGGTTGTGACCGATGCATTTCTTCCTTAACGATCCTTCTTAAAAATTTCAATCTTAAATCTGATTTCCACATACTTAGATGATGCAATCTTGAGTTCTGGAAAAACCCAGTTAGGAAATCTGGATGTCTTGCATCTAGGACTAGTTTGTTATTGACTTTGTGCACTCCCTTTTGGTCAACAGATAACTCACCTTCATATACGGGTATATCTCCATCGTCATCGTCATCGTCATCGACCTCTCCACCACCTTCTCCTTCTCCATCATTGTCAGACTTCTCCTCTTCCTGTCCCACTTGCTCTTCGTCTTCCATTACCCCTTCCTCCTCAATGGGTTTATGTTTAGCAAAGTCGAGTCGTTTTTGATTATATGCAACTTCTGTTATCAACCTATACTCTTTCCAATCCAAAAGTTCTTGCTTTGACACCGAGTCAACTATCCATTGTGGTCTAACAACTTGACAATTCTTATATTCAATGTTTTTCCGGGGAGTCAACCTATCACATACAATGTGTGTACAACTCGACTTGTTCACAAGATAACTGATAAATTTCCCACCATGTAAAATCACCAAGCGATGAATTTCACTGTTTGAAGGTTCAGTATGGCCATTTACATATATTGAACAACCTTTGAAAATTTGTTTCGGTTCACTTTCTAAATTTTGCAACTTGCGTCTTTTCAAATCCCACTTGACATAATCTTCGTCTTGTTTCTGCTGTTTCAAGTGTTTTGTTCGGAAATAAGTACCATAATCACCAAATTTATGGAGCTCTCCAACAGATTTTTCAGCTTCTTCATCACTGGATGCGTCGTCATCTTTCTCCTCAACAGTTGTGGTGGTGGTGGTTGTGATACGCGTCGCAATGTCTGTACTTGCACCTATATTGACGATCTCATCATCCAAGCCATCATTGAACGGATCAGAACTGGTATTACCATTAAATGACGAGGTCTTCTTAGGCGTAGAAGCTTCTTGAAAGGAAGCACATCTTGGTATACCTTGTTTCCCCTGCTGACTGCCTGGATTTTGTACGTGAGACATGAGATCGATATTATCAAGTGACGTCAAGAAATCCTGGTTGTGGGAAGTCTCGGTAATATCCGCATTCGTATTATCTGGGAAGTTTCCATTATTATCCATGAAATAAAACCTGTTATTTTAGATGGAAAGAATAAAATTATGTGTAATGGTTGTGAGGGTATATCAGTATATGTGCGTGTGTGAAACGGTTATGGCAAGTATAAATCATTGAAAGGATTAAAAATAACCGATGGTCGTGTATGTGCGGACGTTTTTTATTTTATTTTTTATTTTTTTATTTTTTGGTTAGTTTGAGAATTTCAAATGACAACAAACAAGATCACTTTTAATATTGTAAACGAATTTATTTTATATTTTTTTTTTTTTATTTGCTAAACTTTTTCTTCTTTTATTTAATTCATATTCACACCCAATTATTTGAATTTCTAGATAGGATTTAACGGATTATATTCAAGAATGGTATGTTCAACATTACCAGAAAGATCTGAAGTCACCAACATGGAAGAGTCTCATTGATCAAACTTCATAGACGATGTTTTTGTTTTTGTTCTTGAGTTTGATTTTTGGGGTTTGAGATTGGTGTGAATCAGAGAAATGTCCATTGAGAACATAATTTTTTTTTTTTACTAACAACGTGGGGGGACGAGGGGATAAAAACCCTTTCCATTTACTTATTAGGCTGAAAAATTATCGGAGCAACAAATTGCTGAATTCAAAGAAGCTTTCTCATTATTCGACAAAGATAGTGATGGTAAGATCACCACTAAAGAATTGGGTACTGTTATGAGATCTTTGGGTCAAAACCCATCTGAAAGTGAGTTACAAGACATGATAAACGAAGTTGATGTTGATTCCGATGGATCTATTGATTTCCCAGAATTCTTAACCATGATGGCAAGAAAGATGAAAGATACCGATTCAGAAGCCGAAATTGCTGAAGCTTTCAAAGTTTTTGACAGAAACGGTGATGGTAAGATCAGCGCTGCTGAATTAAGACACGTCTTGACCTCAATTGGTGAAAAATTATCTGACGCCGATGTTGACCAAATGATCAAAGAAGCTGATACCAACAACGATGGTGAAATCGATATCCAAGAATTCACCCTGTTATTAGCTGCTAAATAAACGACTATTTTTTGTTTGAACCAATTTATTATCTGATATACCCTTACTTTACCACTCCCACCCTTATTTTTTTTAATTTTTTTTTTTTAACAAATCTCCATATCCTTTTTTCATTGTGATGTCTGTTATCATTTTATTACAATGCTATCGTCAGGTTATTGTTGGAAGTAGAGGACATGTTGTTTTTGTTTTGGCCACTTACCAAAGTACTTGCAAGAACAAACCAGCAATTCCCTTGACTGTGATCATGCTGTATTTCTCTTATTCATTTATTCAGTATAGTTAATATATGTATAGTTTTTAATTTTACGTTTTTGATAAGGTTTTATTAATGTTTTGGTGGGGGGTTTTACGCAGGGCATATTGACAATCACACACACACACAGAAAAAAAATATATATACAAAAAAAAAAACTTAGATCCAGACAACCATAAAACATACCATCAACGATTACAGCATTGGTCGTTAGACACGAACAATATGGACTCTAAAAGACCTTCTCGAAGTGGTAATTCACTGGAGAAATATATCCCTCCCCATAAATTGAGATCGCGTACCGCAAGTAATGACAAGCCCAAGGCAACATCAGATTCAAGTTTTAATTTAAGTGCAGATGAGAAAGAAAAAGCCAAACGAAGACTCTCAAGGTTTTCGAAACCGAAATCACCACCAAAGACAGAATACGGGTTGCTTAGTAGAGGAGACGACACCAGACTACGGGATAATGAACAGGACAGATTAGAATTTTATTCACGTATACTATTTCGATTCATCCATTTTTGCTCCAACAATTCTCCAAGCTCCTTACATGACAGTCTAGCGAAACTCATAAGTGATGACGAATTCAAAACCGCAGACTCACTGGAAATATTGGGAGAAAGCAAGAACCGCGAGATTACCATGGATTCAATACTAATGTCACTCCGGAAATTAAGGGAAGCTTTGCTAAGGAACCCACCAAGTCCATTCCACAAGAAGGTGTTTATGTTTTCAGTGAGGATTTCTTCAGTGTTTGGCCACTATCAAACGTATATACCGAGTATCAATTATTTGTTGCGATACAAGGATGAACTAAGGCTTTCAGAGCAAGAGTTTGAGGAAATCACGACTATATTGATACTCCATCTTGTTCATGTAAATGAGGATATACCACAGGCTATAAGTCTCTATTTCAAATATGTGCCTCAGAGGAAGGAGATACTAAGTATCATACAAAGTTGGATACATAAGAATTATTACCAGTGGGTCAAGATTTACAATGAGGAACGCAATGATTCGGTGTTGGCAATGATGAAACTTGGATATGATAAGATGGTACTCAATTTGGTAAGAGGTGTTAGTTGTTTGTATTATACTATTCTGAAAGCAGACTTGGAAGAGAGTTTTTTACCCCACGAGCTTAAATTTGATGATCTAGTTAGCAGGTACAAGGTAGACTGGAAGCTTGATGAAGATGGTAAAACTGTGATTGTTAGACAACGAAGAATGAAATCAACAACATTAGTAGAAAAGTAGGAGATTTATAGATATACCTCACCCTCTCTCTCTCTTTGATACCGTTGCCATAGAAAAATATCGAAAAAAATAAATAAATAAATAATAATAATAATAATTTTATACCCAAGTTAACAACCACCACCACACGAACAGCGAGCGAAAAAATAGAAAAATTAAAAAAAAAAAAAAAATCCTCAGAAACAGAAACAGAAACAAAAAAAAAAATCAAAACCACTCACAGTCAAAAACAGAAACCAAAAAAAACAGAAAAAGAACATCGTTGATACCGTTTAGATAAGCACCCCTCACTTTGCCCCCATTTTACAACTTCCATATATATCTATTACTTTATACGTCACATAGAACGTTATAATGTCCAATACAAACCGTTCCAATGAATCACAATCGAAGCTTCCTGACACAATTAAGATAGATGACATAACCTCGGGAAAAATAGACCCACAGTTGATATACGATGAAATAGATCGATTGAAAGCCGAGATAAACATCTTGCGAAATGACATGTCACTATTCCTCAAGGCGTTAGCTACTATACCAACAAACCAATCGCAGTTAGAGTATTACAAGTTGGTGGTTTCACGATTGAAGACGGTGCAGGTCAGTATCCGAGAGTACTGTGACAAGTATAATAAATTATTGCCGATAATCAACCTTGCTCAGATCAAACTAGGTCATGAAGTAGAGGCTCCTCCACCAAATAAGGTCAAGTCTGAAGCATCTACTACCAACAACACACCAAATATGGGAACTCGGACTACCCCGATCATGCCCCACAGCGCGGCACCTGCAAACAATAATGCTACGGCTGGTGGTAATTACCAGAATCTGAACAACCCATCTGGAAAACCACCCAGGAAGAACTCGAAAAAGGGAACAATGAACAATAAAGGCATGGGATCAACTGCATCTCAGCTGATTGTAATTTAACAATGCTTTCTTTTGTTACCTTTTTGAGTTCTTTTTGGGACGTACTCTTTTATTATTAAACCATTATCAGTTTCATTTTGTATTATTCAAACACTTTTCCTTTCTTTCTTTCTTTTCTTTATTTTTATTCTTTAATATACAGCAATTTCATGGTTGATTTAAGTCAAAGATACTTCTTGGTTACATTTAAACAGTTGCTCTATGACGTATAAACTGCGCCAATCCTTGTACTATATTGAAATGGGCACGACTTTCTAAAAGTTGCTATTGCGTCAAACAGAAAAAAAAAATAATGATAAACTCCTCTTTACCTAATAACAAAAAAAAAATACCCACACACACACACACACTTAAAGGCGGCCGGTGCCGCGACCGTAGCAAACAATATGCAACCACTCCCGAATAAATCATCATCATACCTCTTTCTCTTTTTATCATTTTTTCAACACACACATATTCAACACACAATATACTATTCACTTTATAGATCAATTACAATTCATATCTACCAATGTTTGAATCACTAGTAGCCACTTTACTAAATCGAGTATTGGGTTCATATATAGAGAATTTTGACACCAACCAATTAAATATCGGGATCTGGAGTGGTGATGTCAAACTAAGGAATCTACGTTTGAGAAAAGAGAGTCTTGATAAGTTCCGATTGCCAATCGATGTTAAGTTTGGTCATTTGGGAGAATTGACATTGCAAATCCCCTGGTCCAATTTGAAAGGCAAACCAGTGAAGATCATCATTGAAGATTTATACTTGCTTGCCTCCCCTATTATTCTACAAGACTTTGACTTGGAGGAAGAAGAAAAGAGAACACAAGCACTTAAAAAAGATAAATTAGACCAATTGGAAAGTTTCTTAGAGGCTAAGACTCAGGAATTGGGAACCGACTTGGAGAATGAAACTTTCGTTGAGTCGTTGCTTACTAAAATTGTGGATAACCTTCAAGTCACCATTAAAAATATACATATTCGATATGAGGACGATTCATTGTTAACTGAATCACCTTACTCCATTGGATTCTCGTTAGATGAATTATCAGCTGTATCAACAGATGAAGACTGGGTGCCTTCTTTCATAAATATAACCCAGTCACTTACCAGAAAATTGGTTACTTTGAAGAATCTTTCTTGTTATATGGATACCCACGAGACCGACTTATATTCACATCTCAGTCGAGATGAAATATTGAATGCTTTCCAACAAAAAATCGCTGAAGTGGAGTACCTACTTAAACCTGTTACAGGTGATGGTAAGATCACCGTCCATAAATTGGGGACCACCGAGAAAATCCCACACATTGATTCGGATTTGTTCTTTGAAGAGTTTGGTGTTGAGTTGAATTCTCAGCAGTACCAGGATTTATTATGGACAGCATCCAAATTCCATTGGTTCATGAAGACAGAAAAGTTTAGAAAATTTAGACCAAAGTTGCCACCAAGTGAAGATCCCAAGGCGTGGTTTAAATATGCTGCAGAATCTGTTTTGAATGAAATCCACGAACGAAATTACAAATGGTCCTGGGCTTATTTCGAGAAACGCAGAGATCAAAGAATCAAATATATTCAATTGTGGAAACTGGTGCTTAAAGGGGATATCACTCCAGAGCAACAGAAAGAGTTGGATGAATTGGAAAAAGAGTTGCCTTACGATGATATCAAACTCTACCGTTCCTTAACGAGAAATGAATTGAAGAAGAGTAAACAAAAAGTATCCTTGTACAATACCCCTTCGAAAGCACACGCCACTAACCAAGCAGCTGGTAATACTGGTGGTAGTGGTGGTGGTGGATGGTTTTCCGGTTGGTGGGGAGGTGGTGCCAATAACAATAAAGCTACACCTGCCACTAATACCAAGGATAAAGACGACGAAAAAGAAACCGATGATGATGATAATGAATCAGATGGAGACAATATTGAAAACAAAGCCATTGATTTATCGTTGACTGATGAGCAAAGAAAAGTACTTTATGATGCCATCGATTATGATGAGAATTCATCAACTGCTATTGATGTTCCAAAAGAATGGGTGAAATTAAAAGTAGCAGCTAGATTGGCTAAAGGAGGATTGACAATCAAACATGGGAAATCGTCCAATTTGGCAGAAGTAGTTTTTGAAGGGTGTCTGGCCAAGTTTTTAGAACGTCCTGATTCTTTCTTATCCAAATTCCAGATGGATGAATTCAGAGTTGTAGATGGAACAGGCACAACATTATATAAACATATTGTCAAAGTTCAAGAAAGTACTGGTGGTGATGGCGACACCAAGGATGATGACAACGATCCATTCTTACAATTTGCATTTGAGAAAAACCCACTTGATGGATCGGCTGATTCAAGTTTAACAGGGAAGTTAAAGTCAATGACTATTTACTACAATCCGAAATTTATTGAAGAAGTTGTGAAATTCTTCACGCCACCAAAAATTCATTTAGATACAGTGGGGGCAATCATGAATGCTGCCGAGTCTACGGTAGAAGGGTTGACTTCACAAACGAGAATGGGATTGGAATACGCATTCGAAGAACATAAAACTATAAATGTAAAGTTGGATTTACAAACACCATTATTGATCCTTCCATTAGATCCATCAAGCCATAAGTCACCCGTGGCTATTCTAGATGCTGGTCATATTAGCGTTGTTAGTGATTTGGTCGACAAGTCCAAAATCAAGGAATACAAAGACAAACAACAATACTCCAAAGAGGACTGGAATAGCTTGCAAGAATTGATGTATGATAAGTTCCATATCAATTTAGAAGATGCCAGGTTTTTGGTGGGTAACAACATTCAATCTACCATGCACCAATTGTCTTCCAATGGCAAAGATAGGTCTGATTACATATTGGATACTTTCAGTGTGGGATTATTATTACAAATATCTATTCTACCTGATGCACAAAGCTTGACCAAAATTAAAGTCGGTGGTAATGTCCCCAATGTTGCGCTCTCTTTGAATGATGTCCAATATAAAACATTGATGCAAATTATTGACGCTGCAGTGCCTAACACTGATTCAGATACCTCTGATGAGTCAAGTATTTTCCAAGCGTTTGGTAATGGTAATGGCAAGGCAACCGGTGACGGTGGTGACATTGATATTGAAGAGAATAATAAACAACTTGCTCAACCTAACAAGAAAAAACCTGTCAACAATGAACAACGTCAATTCGAGTTTGATTTCAAGGTTGAGCGTATTCAAGTGTCGCTTTTGAGGTGCATTGATCCAGTCACGTTAGAGGCAGAACCTTTAGCTGATGTCATTGGTGAATCGTTCAACTTGAATTTCTACAGGACTTTGACGGATATGTTTGTGACTTTGGATGTGTTTGATATCAGTCTTTTAGACCACATTGAAAAGTCAGGTGTTCCTGAATTCCAGAAACTTGTGTCATCAAACAGTGAGAATGAATCTAAGAATTTGTTGGAGTTGAAATATAGCAAAAAGCAGAGGTTGGTGAATTTCAACAACAAAAAAATAGAAGCTTTCGATCAAGATGTTGATTTACAAATAGCAGTGGTCAAGTTTGTGGTGACGAGAAAGTCATATTTGAGTTTGTTAAATTTTGCTTTGAATACATTCACCGATCCAAACGCTGCACCTACTCCAGCAGATGAATTGAATCATAATTCAGAAAACGAAGAAGCTTCCCCACAAAAGATCAATGTGAATGTGGGACTCCAGAGTATCATTTTGGTTTTGAATGAGAATGGTATCAAATTAGCTACATTGCAGTTAAATGCCGCTGAAATAAAAGTCCATTTGTTACCGGAATACATGGATGTTCTGGGTAAATTGGGTGGATTCACTTTGCATGATGAGGTCAATGTGGGTTCCCCTAGGGATTCTGCAATGCGAAACCTCATTAAAATTGATGGAGATAACTTGGCTAGCTTTGCCTATAAAGCATATGACTGTGTACACGAAACCAAACCAACAGTTGTTGAATTCGAAACAGGTGCCATGACCATCAATTTCATTGAAAGTTCCTTCAACAGAATCTTGTCGTACTTGAGCCAATTCCTCAAAATGAAGGCGATTTATGATAGTGCACGTGAAGCTGCTATTAACCAAGCTGCACAAATTCCCGCAAAGTTGTTGTTCAATGTATTGGTTCATGCACCAACTATAGTGTTCCCATTATTTGATCAAAACACTAATAGATTAGTGGCAAACCTTGGTGAGATATATGCTCATAACCAATACAAAGGAGATATTAATGCCATTGAGTTTGGTATTAGAAATGTGAGTCTCTCCTCCTCGTTGGAGTTTGCGGACAAAACCAAACAACACCTGCATATTGTGGATGATTTAGATATGGGGTTCAATATTGATTACTCAGAGGAATATGTCAAGGGAACTCCGACGTTTGTGGTTAAAGGGGAATTGCCTGAACTTGATATACATTTAACTGAAGTGCAGCTTAATATATTGACAAAGCTTTCTGATTCTGTCAGCAGAGCATTTACTTTTGAAGAGTCAGACACTAATCTTGAAGAAGTTGAAGAAGAGGCAGCTTATGCCAATGAAGTTCTCAAACACCATACCAGAATGACTCAACAAGGTGGATCGTCCACGCCATTGACATCGTCAACACCAGAAAACAATGAAACCCTGGCTGTTACACCAGCTCCTTCTGCTGCACAAGCTCCTGAAAAACAGATACCAAATCCAACTTCTACGCAAGACATTCCTGATGACCATAAAATGGTGGAATTTGAATTTGATATACCTCGTGTTGCATTGACAATTTACAATCGAACTGAAAATGTTTGTCAATTGGATGATCGTCCATTGTCTACATTTGCCATGAACCAACTTGCTTGTAAATTCAACATGTCTCAGGACACGCATTTTGAACTGAACGTGAAGATCAAGTCCTTTGTTGTGCAGGATGTTAGAAAGAATACCGAAAGCAAGTTTCCAATTATTATTCCAGCAGTTGATGGGGTTGAAAACCAATTCGATGTTCTGGTGAGTACTAATGGACCCAAAGACAGGAAGAACATAACTGTGATGTTGACCATAGAAAAACCTAAAACTATTTTGGCTCTCGATTACTTGTTTGAGTTGCAAGCATTCTTCGATAAAGCAACGCAGTCAGATAAAATTGTGGGGATCACTGAAGCAACACCACAAGCATCGTTACCCCCACCATTACCATCAAGAAGAAAATCTAGAGCTTCGGTTTCATCGAGTTCTGCCAAAATAGAAAATAGTCCTCATGGTACTGCATCAAATATCCACGAACCTTCAAAATTGGGATTCACAGTCAATATTGTTGATCCCTCGGTAATTTTATTAGCTGACGATTCCAAAGAAGATACCCAAGCTATTGTATTTAAAGTCGGACAGATTTTAGTCACGCAACAGAATGTGGTTTCCTTGGGAGCTAGTAATATCGGAATGTACTTGATGAATATGAATGAACCAGAGACCTCACGATACAGAATCATTGATGATTTTTCCATTTCTTTTGCATATGATTCGCGTGGTTCGACTCCAACTGACTTTTTGACCAGTATTCAGGCGTCGATTGATCCATTACTTATTAGAGTTTCGCTTAGGGATATTCGACTCGCGTCAGGAATTTTCCACAGAGCCAACCAATTGTACATCAAACATCAAGGTTTGGGTGCCGATGGGAAAGGAAAAGGCAAGAAAGAAGGAGATGCAGACGACGCGGATGAGAACCAATTATCCCATGATCTCCAACGCAGACTTTCCCTGTATGCACCAAGTATAATGTCTGCCATCTCAGAAGAATTACAAACAGAAGCTGTAAAGGAAACTCCTGAAGGGGTCAGTATTGTTAAAGGAGAGGAATTCAACTCCAGTTTTGGTGGATTAAGATTTGTCTTGATTGGTGAGGTGTCTGAATTACCCGTGCTTGATTGGAATGTGAAGCCATTTGAAGTTAGAGCAATCAATTGGTCCACTGATTTGAATGCGGAATTTAATATAGAGCAATATCTTAATGTTTTCAATTATTCTAGATCAGCTTGGGAACCATTGGTGGAAACATGGCCAATTGCTATATATGCATCGCAAGCTAAACATCCAAAACCTCAGTTTTTGGTTGAAATTATATCTCGAGAACTTGCACAGGTCACACTTACTTCTAAGTCAATTGCATTGTTATCACAAGTTGCTAATTTGATTACATCAGATGAACAATTGAAACCTAGAGGTGAAGATTATCCATATCTTGTAGTCAATGAGACAGGTTATGACTTGAAGATTTGGAGTCAGGCTACCCAAGATGATAAATCCCAAGAGAAAACCCCTGTCACTTCTGGTGCATCCATCCCGTGGAGTTTTGAAGACTGGAGAAAAATTCGTGAAAACTTGGATGCTGATAATGCTAGTTTATTGAACATTGAGTTTGTTGGCACAAATTTCCAAGATATTACTGGGGTTACTGCCTCGAGTGTTGGAGAAGAGTTGTACGTCATCAAACCACCTGTTAATGGAATCCACAATAGATTACTGGTGGACATTGTGTTACGAGAAGATAATGTCAAAGTTATCAAATTGAGGTCTACTATTGTTATTGAAAACGATGCTGATATCCCAATTATCATTCAAGTTGACGATCCAGGTACAAACCAGATGGATATAGTTATCGAGTCCAAACAATCCAGATCATTACCGATAAATTCCGTCTATGAAGGTAGAGTGCGGGTCAAACCAAAGTTGCACACTCCATATGGCTGGTCAGAAGAGGTGCTATACTGGCGAGATGCCGTGAAAGGTGCTATTTCGTTAAGTTGTCCAGCTGAAACTCGTGGTGATAAATCCAAATATCACTTCCAAGTTGAAGCAGTGTATGACAAAGATGAACCATTGGCAAAAGTATACCCACATATGAATATTGTGATTTCTGCACCTTTGGAAATTGAGAATTTGCTACCATTTGATTTCAATTATAGATTGTACAGTCAGAATACCAAAAAGGAATGGTCTGGGTCAGTTGCCAAGGGAGTCAAGAGTTATGTTCATGTTGTTAGTTTGGACAGTGTATTGCTCCTTAGTGTTGAGCCGGATAGAAGACAATGGGAGAAATCCGAATTCGCCGTTATCAACCAACCTAAGAAAAGTGATTTTGAAAGAGAAAATACCCTTGTCTTGCGTGACAATCACAACAGAATTTTGAATTTAAAGATATATTACCCAAGAAAACAATCAGATAGTACCAGTTTGAAAGTCGTGGTCTATGCTCCTTACATCATATTGAATAGAGCCGACTTGAATTTGGCTATCAATGACAGCCATGGTAACCAAGTAGAACTGTTAGCAAGAACTGGCAATGGGTCGAGACAGATCGCACCAGTTATGTTTTCATTTGACAGAGATGACAGCACCAAGAACCGAGCAATTATAAAAGCAGAAGACACAGTGTGGTCACAGCCTTTGAGTTTCAAAGCTCTTGGACAATCATGCGAAGTCAAGTTGCAGATTGTTGGTAAACAAAGGGAAATCAATCTTGGTCTTTCGGTCACTGAAGGTGACGGGAAATATAATTTGACAAAAGTTGTAAGCATCACTCCGAGATATGTGTTCATCAATAAGTTGAAAGAGGATTTGCACATCACTGAAGTTGGTACAACTAAACAAATTGCTGTTGATGCTGATGGCGCCTTGCCACTCTACGGTTTGCGTTGTTTAGAAAAGAAGAGTATCATCATGAAATTTGCCCAAGGTGCAACTGGAGCCATGTCTTGGTCCCAACCTTTCTGTATTGATGACGTTGGTCAATTGTTTATAAAAGTTCTCAAACGTGATGTGGGTCAAATCTTGGTGAAATGTACCATTATGTTAGAAGGTGCAACAATTTTCATTTATGTGGAGGATGGCAACGACCAATGGCCATATTCCATTAGGAATTTCACCAACGAAGAATTTTACATATATCAGAATGATCCTAATATTAATGCCAATGGTGAAATTGTCAAGAGTGAAACTCCATACAAACCGATTTACTACAAGATCCCGCCAAAGAGTGTTATGCCATATGCATATGATTACCCTAATGCTATCATTAAAGAAATTATCATTAGATCTCATGGCAGAGAACGTGCAATTAGTCTTGCTGAAATTGGTAACCTAAAACCATTTAGATTGCCACAAACGCAAGACAGACAACAATGTATTGTTGATCTTAATGTTGTTGCTGATGGACCTACTCAGTCATTGCTTATTACAAATTACGATGCTTCTACTAGTCTCTATCAATTGAAAGGAAATGCCGAATCGTCGACCTCAGTAGCAACATCAAGTGCCAATGCAGGAGGTCAATTTGAAGTCATTGAAGATGAAGAAAATTATCATACCAAGATTGTCACGAAATTCGAAGGTTTTGGGTTTTCCTTGATAAATACCAAGGATCAAGAATTGTGTTACATAACTTTGAAAGGTTTGGAGTTTAGGTATAATGAATCGAATTTGTATCAAACATACAGTGCCAAGTTGAAATGGATCCAAGTTGATAATCAATTATATGGAGGTATCTTCCCCTTGATTTTATATCCAACGGTGATCCCGAAAACTGGGAAAGAATTAAACACCCATCCAGCCTTGTCAGGTTCTGTTTGTTTGTCCAAGGATGATACGCATGGTGTGTTGTTTATCAAATATGCTACATTATTGTTACAAGAATTGACGTTTGAAATCGATGAAGATTTCTTGTATGCGTTGTTAGACTTTTCCAAATTCCCTGGTGCTGCCTGGAATAAGAAACACGTGGATCGATTATGTGACGAGACTTTGAAAATCCCGGAACCGTCCAAACTTGGAGATACCAGTGATATTTATTTCGAAGCATTACATCTTCAACCAATCCAAGCAAATTTGTCGTTTGTCAGAACTGAGAGGGTCAATGCCGAGGATAAGATTGCGTCTCAAAGTACTGTGATGTTCTTTGTCAACGTGTTGACCATGGCAATTGGAAACATAAACGATGCTCCAATCAAGTTGAATTCATTGTTCCTTGAAAATGTGCGTGTTCCAACACCAATTTTAATTGATTCGATTGAAACCCATTATAGACAGGCGTTCTTCTACCAACTTCACAATATTATCGGTTCTGCTGACTTTTTGGGTAATCCTGTGGGGTTGTTCAATTTACTTTCTTCAGGGGTTATTGATATTTTTTATGAACCTTATCAAGGATTTATATTGAATGACCGTCCACAAGAACTTGGTATTGGGTTAGCCAAGGGTAGTTTAAGTTTTGTTAAGAAATCCGTTTTTGGATTCTCTGATTCTTTTGCCAAAGTCACTGGTTCCCTTGCTAAAGGGTTATCAGTAGCTACTATGGATAAATCATTCCAAGAACGTCGTCGTTTGAATACAAGGAGGAACAGACCCAAACATGCATTATATGGATTTGCTACTGGTGCAAACTCGTTTTTCGATTCAGTGTCATCGGGTATAACTGGTTTAGCCACGGCTCCAATTGAAGGAGCAGATGCAGAAGGAGCATCTGGATTTTTCCGAGGATTGGGTAAAGGTCTTATTGGATTACCTACCAAGACTGCTATTGGGTTCTTTGATTTGGCTTCCAATGTTAGTGAAGGTATTAGAAACACAACCACGGTGTTTGATGGTGAAGGATTAGACAAAGTTAGATTACCAAGATATGTCAATCCTAAAGGAATTATCAAACCATATTGTCCGAAAGAAGCGCAAGGTCAGTATTGGTTGAACAATTTAGATGGAGGTGTGTATTATAACCAGGAATATGTGGCTCATTTATTGTTGCCGGGAGATGAAATGGCAGTGTTGCTTACTTATAAATTGATTATCTTGTTTGACATTAAGACGTTGTTATCAAAATGGGTGATTCGTTTTGAACAAATAAAGGCGATTTCAGTTGAACCTACAGGAATTATAATTGAGTTGCATGAGAAAAAGGGTCCATTTGTTCCTATCCCAGATAGAGCCGATAGGGCTTTCTTATCAAAGAAATTACAAATTACAATTGAGGAATACAATAAGCATTGTCAAATTACCCTTTAGTGTGTGTATCAATATATATATATGTACAAGTAATATTAAGATTAGTTTATAAATTGTGGATGAACATTCACTCCAATATTCTTTTCGAACTTTCCTATGAACTCTTCAGCACTCACTTCACTTTGTGACTCCAACTTTATGGATCTAGCCACCACATAACCTTCTTTGGCCTTGATTACCAATCCTTCTGAACCTAATATAAAATCACCGGGGTTCACAAGACTACCAGCATCTCTTATAAAGGGATAATCGTCCGTGGTCAACTCTTCCACGCTAGATAATATAACTCTTGTTTTCTTTTGGAATCGTTTCAGCTTTTTGATCTTGTCAACGTAAATAAACGTGAATAATGATCCCAAGGCATCATAAACTCTCTTGATTTGTCTTGCAGTCAATTGATCCCAGAATGCTTGTGATTGACTTTTTGTAGTCTTTTGAGCCAATGAATATTCATACTTATTAAGTAGTAATGGATTTGGATCAACGAATAATCCTTTATCGATAGTCTCAATCAACATGTCACCACCTATTTCAGCAAATTTATCATACAATGTCGTGATATTATCTGTATCCAATATTGGAATTTCTTTAGATTGAAGGATTATATCACCATGATCGAATTTGCTTGGATGTAAAGTCTGTACTGTACAACCAGTTACTTTGTCATCATTCAACAATGCGGTTTGTAAAGGAGAAGATCCGGAATATTTAGGTAACAAAGAAGGATGAACATTAAGACCACCATATTTACAATTACGTATGAATTTAGCTGGGATCAAAAGACCATAAGATACAGCAATTACTAAATTAAATCGATGAGGAGTTAAAACTTCAAGGATTTCCCGAGGGGTATCTGCTCGCGTTATAGGAATTTTTGATTGTTGTGCATAAACTCCAACAGGTAGTTCAATTCTTTCTTTCAAATGACGTCCAGTTGGTTTAATATTTCGTGTGATGACATGGATATCTTCAATTTTATCAGGATAGGCGGATTGGTATTCGGCCAATTTTTTTAAACTTGCAACGCTAAATGAATCAGTGCCAAAAAACGCAATTTTCAAAGGTTCATAATCTTTTGGTTGTTGGGTTTGTTGGAAATTTACTGAACTGATTAGATTCCTTGTTAATGTTAATATAGGAGATCTGGGTAGTGAGAATCTCAGAAGGATTAGACAATGCATTGGAAGTTCGGCAATTGGAAGTTGAGTTTAATATCCGATAGATTTAGAGTTGCGATGATTTTATTATGATTGTTTTTTTTCAGTTGGAGTTGATTCTAGCACGACCAATGTGGACTGGATGGTTCGAATTGGCTCGGAATTTTCTGTTCTCGGCGTTGAGATCCCATCACACACCCGTTCCCAGACATATAACTAATAACCAATCATGACTTGATATAAGAAAAGGTTAGAAATTGTAAGTTCTAGACTTATTCAGTGGTCTTGTAAATTACATCCGACAACCCAATTTCTTTTCTTGGGAGAAATTATGTAACATGCACTTGTACTTCCTAAGTTGACATTGCTGTAATTTAATTTTGAGTAAACCTAATTTCAAGTATATAGGGTGCATCACTGTAATTGGTTAATTTTGTATTTTTCTCATATTAGCAAAGCCGAACTGGCTTAATCCAAAAAATTGAATAACCTTTAATATATCCGTGTTCATAATTCGTAAGAATTGAGTAAATCCTAACCATAAAACCATTGGTCAAAAAAAAAAGGATTCATCAACTTACTAAACACCGTATTGGAAATTATCCTTGTAGGAGAATATTCTTGACATGTGGTGGGTGATTGCCAAGAACAACTCGTAGAAATCTGTCTAATTCGTCTTTCCCCTAGTACTTTTGCGTCAAATACAACTGATTACGAAAGAATAGTGATTGATTGATGGTACCAAGAAAAAAAGAGCAATTCAGAGTCGATACATTACGTGTTTGTGTGGTAAAGTGATTGACATTTATGTTTTGCGAAAGGCATTTAATCTATTCAATCAATACAATGTATTCTCATAACCCATGTGAAAAAGAATTTCTTAAAATAAAAAATTTGTACTTCTTTTCCCGAATTGCCTTTCCTTCCATTGTTTCAATTCCACTCCCATGTGTGTCTCTCCCAAATGATGACGAAGAAAGTTGTACATAACCCTATAGGATTTCTTCCCATTTTAAAATGTTGGATTTCTTATATATTGGACACAAAACAATTCCTTAAAATCCTATTGGCTCGAAATTAGAGTTCATTGTATATTACTTCAAATTTACAAATCGTCACATCCCTTCAAGGGATGAGATTAATGCCAACAATGTTCAATCTACTCATCTTTTATGAATTGCTTTGCTTGGTGATTAATTTTGGTGGCTTAGTTTCAACTTCGAATTTTGAAAAAAGAAAAGAACGATTAAAAAGATTTTCGGTTGGTTCAATATGGCTATAGATTTCATCAGATAAAAATTTAAAAAATAAAAAATTTTTCTCATTGATCAATCAGATAAAAAATTTGAAAAAATTGGGGCGAGAATTGCCGTGAGAAATTAGCCATTTTTTTTTTTTTTCAACATACAGAAAACTATAAATATTCATATAGAGTCCTGATTTTCAAAAAAACTTAACCAACCTCTCATTGTAATCTCTAATTCTCTTATATTATTCCTATAGAGACAGATATCCTTAAAAATGGTAGCAATTAACACTGTTATACTACTTTTATTCACTTATATCACTTCCACACAAGCTGTTGGAGATTATCATATATATCATTACGATGAATTCGCAGTACCTGCATGTTCAGGATATCTTGGCAAACTAGTGACATTTTTCAATTCCACCACTGATAAAATTGGATTTTGTAATGTGGATAATCAACCAGCATTAGGTACAATGGCCGAATGTATTGAAATGATGCCACATAAAGAAGCTAGACAGGAATTTTTAAAACTGTGTAAAAAATATAACTTAACTGAAGATATTTATTTAGCAGCTTTACAAAATGCTACTGATTTTGGATTTTATAATACTAGTGCTAATAAAGATTTCAATAAAAAAAAAATATTCCATCAACCTATTTTATTGAAAAAGAAAAATGTTGATGCTGCTTTTAGAGCCTATGCTACCAGATGGATCAATTATAATTATTCCCAATGGTTTGGAATTGCATTGTTTTCATATTGGTTTGGGGTTATGTTTATTGCTGGTATTTGTAACTTGACATATTTCTTATTCCCCAATTTAGTCAAATCTTTAAAAGGGAAGTTGGTCAATACTTATAGAAAATACATCACCTTACCAGCCTTGTTCAAGAAAACCCATGCCCATCACAAGAGAGTCTTTGGGTTTGTTTCATTTTTATTCCCCACCAGATTGGAAGCTATTTTGGTCGCCGGTTGGTTTATAATGGCACTTATCATGTGTTGTACCAATTATGTTCATGTTGTGCCTAATTATATCTGGCCCCAGAGGAATAATGAATTAGGTAGAAAAGTCGCTGATAGAACAGGACAAATATCATTATGGATTATTCCACCATTAGTTATGTTTGCTGGTAGAAACAACATCTTACAATGGATTTCAGGATGGCAATATTCCAGGTTTATATTCATTCATAAATGGATGAGTCGTGTGCTTACTATGTTGGGAATTGCTCATGCTGTGGGTATGACCTATAATGGACGTGGTATTGGGAAATATCATACCCGTAATGCTAAAGCCTACGTCAGATGTGGTTATGTGGCAGTTATTAGTTTCGGGTTGATGTGTTTCCAAGGGTTAATGTATTTCAGAAGAAGAAATTATGAAGTATTCATAGCTATGCATTTTGTTCTTGCGGTTATTGCTATTGGTTGTACTTGGGCTCATACAGCAGGTGATGGATTTGAAATGTGGATGTTTGGTGCTGTCGGTGTATGGGGATTTGATCGTTTGGTAAGAATTTGTCGATTGATGTTTTTTGGTTTAAAACCTGCCAAGGTGCAATTAATTGCTAATGAAACCATTAGAGTTTCTGTATCGAGACCAAGTTGGTGGAAACCATTCCCTGGATGTCATGCATTTATATATTTTATGAGACCAACATGTTTCTGGCAATCCCATCCTTTCACTATTGTTGATTCAGCTATTGAAGCTAATACTATTACTTTCTACATCAAGGTTAAAGGAGGTATGACTCATGGATTGTATCAATATTTGGCCCAACAACCAGATCAAACTGCACAAATCAAAGTTTCCATTGAAGGTCCATATGGTGTTAGAGCACCAATTGATAGATTTGAAAATAATGTTTTTGTTGCTGGTGGTAATGGTATTCCAGGTATTTACTATGAAGCTACTGATATTGCTAAAAAGTTTGGTGAAAAACGTAATATCCGATTCTATTGGGTTGTTCGTCATTACCGGTCTTTAGAATGGTTTTATCCTGAATTACTCAAATTAAAAGATTTGGGGATAAATATAACCATCTTCATAACACAACCACACGTGGGATTAACTGATCCTATAGTTGCCGAATTGACAGATGATGAAGAAGCCAAAGAGCAAGAACAAGAAAAAAAGAGTGATAATGAAGAAAGTATGGATTATGTTGAACAATTGAAGAAAAGTTTATCATTCATTGAATTTTTAGAATATAAACCTGATTTCTATCAAATTATAGCTGAAGAAATCAGACAACTGCCTGGTCCATTGGCTATTGCTTCTTGTGCTCATGGTAGTATGGTTGATGATATTAGAAAATCAGTGGTGGATAATTTGAATACTAGTGCTTATAGAATTGAATTATTTGAACAAATTCAAAGTTGGTAATAATCATAATTAGAGATGTTTGATTTTTAAATATATAGATAGAGTTAGATGCAAAAAAAATTAAATGTTAGTCGTGTGTTATATGCAGTATGACACAAATATAGAAATTATTTGCTCATTTCAAGTAATGTTAGAAATTTAAGTTACAAATGAAAATGTTGATTGTTAGTGGAAGTATGCCACAACCATAACAAATATAAAACCCTTTCATTTATTTTGAAACAACTAGGGATAATCCGATATCATTACTTTACTCTTCAACCAGTCATTCATCAAGCAATCATCCAATCAAAGAAATCATCCCTCAAAGGTAAAGTTTTTCTTGTAACATTCTAAGTTGAAATATTATTATTACCTTACTACTAATAATTAATATGTTTGTGTTCAATACGCGCGTGTCAACAAAATAAATAATACCATACAATAAATTATATACAGAGAGATATTATTTTTGAACATCACAAGAGAATGTAAGAAATTAAAAAACCATCAAATATTATTTTATTTTAACCAACTTTATATAAATAGAATATTAATTTCCCTATTTCCCTATTTCTTCCTCCCTTCCTCCTCCTTCCATCTAAACCCACTCACATCTACACACATCAACAATATGTCACTTAATAATTCAACAACACTTGACACATCATTATCAACAGCAGACCCAGTAAAGAACATGTTGGGAATAAATGAAGAATACACCGGTCTAGTGATATTCTTTGCATTATGTTGTATGTTTGTCATCCTAACCATCTTTTATTTCCAAGAGAAAGATAACACATTATTGAATTATCAATCAATACGACAATCTGAAGATAAAGATTTAGAAGCACAACTACATGAACAACCACAACAGCCACCGCAACCACAACAACAACAATAATTAGACTCATCTAGATGATATTGGTTTCTAATTTTGCATTTCACATTTTACATTTATTAATGGGTTAGAAGAGGAGTTTTTTGCTTGTTTATATATTATTATTATTATTTCAATTCGTCTTCATTCATTTTATCTTACTATTCCTTTCATTATACCTTACCATTAATGGAAATATACGACAATCTATTGACGTTCTTTCTTGTTGAAACTTTCCATTGGTTTCATACCCCATTTCTCTAACATTGCTTTATCTTCATCCCACCCATTACACATAGTAGTCAACATCTTTTCCCCCGTGAAAATAGCATTACAACCACTCATAAAACATAAAAATTGTTCATGTTCTTTCATAGTATACCTTCCTGCTGCCAATCGAATAATAGAATCAGGGATGATTAATCTTGCAGTTGCTATAGTTCGTAATATTGAATCAAATGTTAATTGTCTTTCCTTAGGGGCATTTTTCAATACTTCAACAATTGGTGTTCCTTTAATTGGAACTAATCTATTAATTGGTAATGATTCAGGATGAGGTGACATATTTGATAAAGTATGTAAAAAACCAATATGATCTTTGGTGGTTTCCCCCAATCCTAATATCCCTCCAGTACATGCTTTTATCCCGGCATTTTGAACATTTTTAATAGTTTTTAATCTATCTTCATAAGTACGAGTAGTTATAACATTAGGATAATGTTCTCTAGATGTATCAATATTATGATTATACGCCGTTAATCCACTTTTTTTCAAAATTTGTGCTTGTTCTTCATCAATCATTCCTAAAGTAACACAAGTTTCCATCCCTAATTCATCATTTATCCGTTTCACCATCTCACTAATTCTATTCAATGCTGATTTTCTTCCTTTCATTTCTCTAAATGCAGCACCCATACAAAATCTAGTTGATCCATTCAGTTTAGCAATCCTGGCCAGTTCCATAACTTGATCAATAGTAACCATCTTGGAGGCTTGAATATCGGTTTCTGAATGACTTTGGGATTGACTACAATAAGAACAATTCTCAGTACATCCACCCGTTTTAATTGATAAAAGGGTACATAATTGAACTTCGGAAGGATTATGGAATTTACGATGTTTGATTTGTGCTTGATGGATTAATTCCATTAATGGAGTATGATAAATTTGGGTGATTTGTTCTTTTGTCCAATCCGATCTTGGTGGTGAATCAATTGCCAATTGGAAGGGATCAGTATTTTGGTGTTCAACAAGTACTGATGATTTACCACCAACTGTGGTGGTGGTAGTAGCAGTAGTAGTAGAAGCTAATGCTCTAAATGAAGTACTTAATAATCTTCTTGAAATCATAGATATGGTATGAATGGGGATTTATGGTTTCGAAATAGAACTTATAAAAAAAAAAGGAAAACTCCGAAGATGTATATATACATGTAATGTTTATTGTTGGCTGGGGGAGGGAGCTCAACAAATTATCAAGGTTACTTAATTTCTTTGTTTTTTGCAGTATGACTCGTGGTGACTCAATAATGACACAAAGGTGAGAGATATCTCACACCAATTAAACAAACTGAAAAGATAATAGCTATACATCAGGGCTGTAACCCTAATATTCACGTGCAGATGACTAGTAGTCATAATTTTTTCCTTTGAGAATGTGCGGATGTATTGTCCATTAGACACGACTTGTGTGTTGCTACCAATTGTAAGTGAGTAACAGACGAACCAAAGAAAAAAACATTTGATGAGAAGTGAAAAATTTACAATTACATTTCATATACTCTTACTTCTTCAACCAATAAACTAAACATCAAAAATGGCTCCAATTGTATGTATTATCATTTAAATGAAATAACTACTTCAACAATATAGTTTAATTACCAGAAATAATGAAGAGGTGATGATGGATGAATCACCTTTTTTTCCAGTAATAACTTTTTCCCTAATGTTATAGATATTATCCCGGGTGTGTTTTTTTTTTCTATTTTTTTTTTATTTAACAACCACAAATTACATTAATTTCATTTCTATTTCTAATAATACCCGTTGAATATTAAAACAAATGGGGGAAGGCTTTGCTGTCTAAAAAGGAAAAGAAATGTTTTCTTATTTCTTACTATAAATTTTATTGTGAAGATAGAGAAACCATTTTTACCAATAAAGTGCGGTAGGCTAACCTTATTAATTTTATTTACTTTAGACCACTAAGAAATCCAAAGCTGCTAAGAAATTCGTCGTTGACACTTCAGCTCCAGTTGAAAACGGTGTTTTTGACCAAGAAGGTTACGTTAAATACTTGGTTGAACATATCAAAGTTGAAGGTATTGTTGGTAACTTGGGTGATGAAATCTCTGTTACTTCTGAAGGTAACAAAGTTGTTGTTGTTTCCAACGCCAAATTCTCCGGTAAATACTTGAAATATTTAACCAAGAGATACTTGAAGAAGAACCAAATTAGAGATTGGATTAGATTTGTTGCTGTTAAACAAAACCAATACCAATTGCAATTCTACTCTGTTGCTGAAGATGAAGAAGAAGAAGATGAAGAATAGATGAGTTTCTAAAACTTGTTTATTTTTTTAATCATCATCTGTATTCATTTCAACACAACATTTCATATCACTTTTTTTTTGGATTTGTTTAATAGGGTAATTTTCGTATTTTAGGATTTTTTTGATTTAATGTAATTTTAATAATCTACTTTAGAAAGCAAAGACTACAAATAATAATTGATTTCGTAAGTTTCTGAAAAACTCTCCAGCTCATCAACTCATCGTATGATGTAATAGAAAGATGAGGAGGGGAATAATGGAATAGAGGGGAGAGGAGAGTAAGAGGTAAATGTAGATTTTCTTATCTCTTATTATTTATTATGATTGGGTAGATTGGAAACAATCCGATACGACCCGGTCAGTCAGTAATCATCATCATCCAAAGAAAATAAAAGAATCAGAATGAAATACATATACCGGCATATTTTTTTTTTGTTCTTTTCTCTTGATGCGAGTGGCGCGGGTTAGAAATTGTCAGTTCTCCACTCTGACCGGTATTTAATCTCCATCCGGAATAGACAAACCACCTGAAATTCCAAGGTCCTTCTATTTCCATTTCCGTTATAAAAAAAATTGTGTTCTGGAAAATGTGTCATTCAAAAATGTATACTTGGTCCTTCCTTCTGATCTTATTCCCATAGTCTTATGAAATGGAATTTAGTTAAAAGAAAACCCAACAAAACTAACAAATTTTAGTTACCAACCTCATCGACGAACTTTCTAGTTGGATTGTAATAATAACAATAATGAATTAGCCAGGTTATTATTGCTTTTTTTCTTTTTTGAGAAGTGGGGTAGATTCTTTTAAAGGACTTAAAATACAATAGGCTAAGTTTCGTGGTGAATCACCAAGTGAAATCATAAAGAAAACTGCATAACTACCTAAAACAGAATGTTACTACTGTTCCATATGTCATTTCATCAAGAAAAACGTGATTTGTTTTTTAGTTTGAGTAACAATAACAGATGTATCCATTTTTCTTTTCTTTATTGTTTTTATTATGAAATTGAGAACATAGAGAAAAGAAAAGTTGGTGGGGAGTGAGAGAGAGGGGAGTAGTATATCTCTATAGATTAAAAGAAACGATTATGTATTATGATGTTGTTGTTAGGTATCATTTATATTGTTTTTATTGGTGGTAGCAATTTGATGTTTGTTAGTAATAATAATAAATAAAAAAATGAAACACGACTAAAATCTTTCCCCCAACAAGTCTAAAAAAATGTGGGGAAATTATGCCCCAATTTTTTTTGTTTTTAGTACATGACAAGAAATCATCTATCAATGGATATATGCAGCCAGTTTCAACAATGTAGTAGTTTCACTCAACAACATCAACATCAACAACATCGAGAGGCTACATCATTTGGTTCTATCGGGAATAACAAATATGTGTATCTATATATATAAAAATTCTACTTATTAACTATAACTTCAACTTTATAAAACCAGTTTTTTAGAACTGCAAAAAGAATAAAAACAAAAATAAATAACCAAACAATAATAAATAACCAAACAATAATAAATAAGTAATGCAAAAAAAAAACTCTCTACTCTTCTCTATTCTGTATTCAACTTTATCGAAAAGTGTAACTAGAAAAAGGGAAAGTAAACATGTATGAGTGATGGGGGAGGGAGGAAGGAAGTCTATCAATTTATGTTGTTATACAATTTATGTCTAAATGAACAAGCAACAATATTATAATTTTGAATACACTTGTTAACAAATTCAACAATTAAATCAACGAATAAGATCATAAATAGCACGATGTTCATCATGTAATATACAAACAAATCCAATAATCCATATGCATTTTCAGTCAATGTTTCATTCTTCTTCTTCATGGTACCACTGGTTGTGGTTGTGGTTGTGGATTTTGGTGTGGCCGTACCACTTGAATTTGCTGTACTTGTTGTTATTTCATTAGATGGTGAATATTTAGAAGAGTATTCTTCTAATTTCTTAGTTAAGGTGGCCAACACAGACATAATATAGTACTCAATTGTAATTAGGGAAGTTATCAAATGTAAGCAATGTCTTGATGTAAAAAAAAAAGATGGAGGATTTCTTTTGATATTTATATTAAGTAACCAAACCTTAAAAAAAGAAAACTAAAAGTTAAAACAATATAATATAATATAATAATTAGAAAAAGACGAATAGGAAATTTTGCCAATCACTTCTACTTCTACTTCTGTTTCTGTTACTTATTTCAAATTGTGCATACAAGTCAAAAACCACTACTTTATAGCCGTTGTTGCATATAATATTGTTAGAAGTTTTCGGAATTACCCAGAAACTCCGTGACTGTTTTTTTATTTCTATATGCAGTATTATTTGTTAACTAAGTCGTGTATTAGACGACATGTTCTTTTTAGTAAATTTCATTAAAAATGTTGAATATTACGTAATTCTAAATATATGTATGTCACATAACCTTTGCTGACTTTTTACTCCTCTTTCTTTCACCTAAAAAAAAAACCTTCCAGCAATATAACAAGTCAGGTTTGAAAGTAATTGTGGTTCATTTAATTCTAAAAAAAAGAAAATACAAAGGTAACTTTAGTAGCAATTGAGATTATGTTGTTAATCAATGGTATCACTTATCAATCTATTCGCGTTGATTATTTCACACTTTGTTATTGTTTTTGATTTTTTAAAGTTTTGTTCATTCGTGATTTTATTTTTTTATATCTTTCTTGTTTTGGTGTAAGTTGTTTTACCGTGCCTTTCCTTGCTTTGCTTTATTGTTGTTGTCTATTCAGATCTTATAAAATTATCAGATGCCATTTATTATTATGTTGGTAGCCATGTAAAAAAAAAGGAATTATTGCTAAACTAAATCGTGTGTATATACTTCTTCCTGCATGTGTATGTAGAAATTACCTTGGTAATAATTTGTTCCATTCCATTCATCCTATCCTGTGGTACTCTGCCATATCCTGCCGCTTTGTCTGTTTTTGATGGTTATTGGACGGAAAGGCTAAGGAGTTAAGATGCAAGTTTGCTATACATATAGGTATATAATAGAGTATTAAGTCCGTAGTTGCAAATCTTAACAACAGTTAACGTTACGAGTTATTCATAACTCACCAAGAAAAAAAAAAAAAATAAAAAATCATATGCAACCATATCATTTTACACGACCTGGTGTGTTGTGGCCCACGAGTTACCCACCACTTCTAGACTCAATTCGATGCAATCTAAATGTACATTGTTACTATAATCAATTCTTATCTATCTATTGTTGTTCTTTTTTCAATTCACTTTTAACCCAACTTTCTAAACCACCTTTAACTATAATATCTTGTAAATTAGTACCCAATTCACCAACTTTTTGTTGTAATACAACATCACCATTAGAATCAGTGACAATAACTTGAGCTTTAGTAACATCCCATTTCAAAAACCAACCTGTTCTTATAGTCAATTCTTTATCTTTGTTATCATTGGAATACTTTTCTCTTAATTTATTAATCAATTCCGGAATTTCTAAAGTTAATAACGCATTATTAATTGAATTTCTTCCAAAGATATTACCAAATGATCCAGCAACAATTAATTTCATACCTCTGGCTAATATACAAGTAGCTGCCTGTTCTCTTGATGATCCAGTACCGAAATTGAAACCAGAAATGATAATATCACCAGGTTTGGTTTTATTTTTAAATTCAGAATCATAATTCTCCATACAAACTTCGGCCATTTTGGATTTTGGTATATCATCTTGATAAGTATATTTACCTGGGTATATACCATCGGTGTTGATATTATCGGCATCACATAAGATTAATTCACCTTCAATAGATTGTGGGAATCCTGGTAAAATTTCCACTGAACCGGAATCTGCATCCTTAGCACCATCACCAGAGGTGGTGGTGGTAACCTCAATGGATTTAATAATCTCTGGGGATTGGGCAACTGGATTACCTGATAATTCTTCCACACCTCCAATCTTACCCAAAACAGCAGAAGCAGCCACAACTTCAGGAGATGCCAAATAAGCTAAAGCATCTTTAGATCCCATTCTACCTTTGAAATTTCTATTTGTTGCAGAGATACCCACTTCACCATCTTTCAATAATCCATTACCTAAACCAATACATGGTCCACAACCAGCAGGTAATGGAATAGCCCCAGCATCAAGAATAGTTTGCCAAGCTCCTGTTTGTTCAGCATCCTGTTGAACTAATGATGATGCTGCAGCAACGTAAAATTCCACATTAGGGTGAACTTTATGACCTTTAATAATATCTGCGGCGGCTTGAATATCAGATAATCGAGAATTTGTACAAGAAACTAAATATGCTTTATTAATAGGGATGTTTTGTTTAGATAAATCAGTCACGGAATTAGAAACTTTAACTGAATTAGGTCCGGAAACATAAGGAGATAATGATGATAAATCAATTTGTAAATGTTTAGCATAAACAGCATCTTCATCACTAGTGACCTTATTCTGAGTTAAATTATCAATTGATTGTTGATTAATTCTTGGATGATTTGGATTATTAATCTTGATTAATCTTTGTTTATAAAATTCAATTAACGTATCATCAATTGGGAAAAGACCCGATAATGCTCCCCATTCAGTAGTCATATTCGCAATAGTTAACCGATAATCAATAGGTAATTTACTAATTGCTTCATCACCAACAAATTCAATCGCATGATTTAAAACTTCATCATTATTGAAAATCCCACATAAACTAACAATAATATCCTTACCAGTTACCCCTTTTGGTAATTGACCCACAAATTCAACTTTAGCAACAGGAGGAATCTGCCACCATGTTTGTCCCGTAGCCCAAATCGACGCCGCATCAGTTCTAACAATAGGAGTACCTAAACTTCCCACCCCACCATAAGTATTTGAATGAGAATCCGACGCCACGGTTAAATTCAATGGGAAAGCATATCCTTCTTCAATCATGATTTGATGGCCAATACCTCTACCAGCAGGATAAAAATCGATTCCTTGTTGTTTAGCGAAATTTTCAATATTTTTATATTTTTCTAAATTTTTCTCGGATTTATTTTGCACATCATGATCTAATGTATTGACGATTTGTCGATTATCTTTCACTTTAGTAGCTCCCAATCCCATGAATTTAGTAGCCACGGGCCAGGAATTATCATGAGACATACAATGAGCGGGTTTAATGGTGACATAATCTCCACTAAATACTTTCTTGTTTGCACCAACAGCATATTTCTGGACGATTTTCTCAGTAAGGTTTTGACCACGAAGTAAACGTGTCGTAGTTGAAAATGATCTATATCTTAACATTATGTTGGATATATACTTGTTGTTGATTTGTTTGGTTAGTTTGAAAGAAAAATTTTTTTTTTCAAAGATGTGAAAAATGTTTGGGGTTCGATTCGATAAACAAAATTTCTATTTCGCCCGATAAAGGGAAGCGAAAATTTTTGTTTGTGTAATTTATGTTGTGAGAGATTACGCCGCGAATGAGTCAGAAATTTTATTCAATCGTTTATTGGTGCGCTTAATTCAGAACAGTCCTCGGGGAATCATATGACAGGTGGTTGTATATAGGAAATGAGGAAAGAATGATTAAAGTGTATTCGTATTACTCGGAGTCTTGTTTTGATGAAAATTAATTTATTCAGAAATTTGCAAGAAATTACATGGAAAGTGGTTATATACTCATTTAACTAATCGTCTAATACAAAATAAGATAAATCCAATACAATCATAAACAAAATAAGCTGTAAACACAGCAAACGTATCCCAAGGAGTAGTACTTGTAGATATCTCCGATTGTACCTTTACGTATAAGTTCCCCAATCCAACTTGAATACAAACCACCATCAACAAAGGAGTTGAAGCAACTATTATATTACAATCCATATCTAAAAGTGATCTATAACTTATGAAAAACCCCAAAACTGCCATGAATTGAATAACCAAAAACAGAAAACTAGCCAATAATAACCTCTTCATAGCTAGGATATAGAAGAAAGTCATGGGTAGTAAGGATGATAATACCATGGAATACACGTAGATTGTATTTAGGAATACTTCTATTGTGGTATTACTCCTTGTATCATTGTTCAGTGGGTTAATTATATAGTACCCAATTAGAAGATACAAGATTGTGTTAAGACAATAAAATAAAGATACCCAGAATGGGATCTTGTTTGGTTGGATTGTGCCATCCATTGATAGGGAGTTGTAATAAGTCATTTATGATAATAGTTGTTGAATTGGGTTGGGTAGATGTTTATTGTTTCGCTTGTATTGGTGAGAGATGTGTGGGGGATGGGGGTTTTTTTTTTCAACGTTGCCGAATACACCTCGATGGGGAGACGATTCTACAATAAAATTCATCATTGTATCGTTTATACATTCTTAACTATACCCCTAACTATAAACTACATTGGTTGTTATACCACTTAAAAGTACTCAGACTTCTTTCCATCAGTAAATCTTTCCCTTTCTGAATCAAAAATACTAGTAGTTGGAATCAACTTGGTGAAATCATCATCAAGTAAAGTATGTCTAACATAAGAAATTTCACCATTAGCAGCCATAGGAACAGTATGAGTAGTACAACCACAAGAACCACAAAAGTATTTTTTTTTAGGTTTACCACTTTGAGTTTTATTAATGGTATATTCTTTTAAAACATGATTAGGATCTTTAATTTCAAGGTTCTTGGAATTATATTGACTTAATATTTGACCTAAATGACCACTCCCCTTACGACAATCAGAACAATAACACACTAAATTTAATTCTGGTTCGCCTTCTAAATTGAATTTAACTTGACCACATACACAAGATCCCGAATATGTCATTTTTACCTCTGTTGAATTGAAGAAGTTGGAATAATTAAAGAAGAGGAATAGAAGGTGTTCTTAAATAGTCATGTCGATCGTTTGCTGTTAAACGTTGCTGTTAAACATTATTCAACTTCTCCACTATTTCGGAGTTTAGCAAACGGCCCCGAAAATAAGCGATCCGTTTTTGTAATTTTCGAGGGAGAAAAGAACATATCACCATATAGAGATATCCTAAAGTCCAGATTTCAATTTGTATTTTTTCGGAGGGAAGAAAAGAACATAACCATATAGAGATACCCTAAAGTCCAGAATCAATTTATAAGCAAAAATTACGGATTTATAATTCCACCAACTTCGTAATAGATAATATTCTAGACTGAAGGATATGGAGTGTTTCTAAATTTCATTGAAAATCTTGTGGTTTCCTTTATTAGAATATCAACCATCGTTTATGATTTCCTAATTTGTAATTATATATTTACCTTAGACCAATAGTCTACAAAAAAAACCCCTCTTGCCTCTAGATAATAATTATTGAATATGTTTCATTAGTATTGGATCTCCATATGAAACCAACTACCACCACCACTACAATAATTTCACAAGAAGAACAGGAGGAACAAGTCAAACGTTCTTCAATTTCAACATGGGATATTATTGGCATTGCAACAGAATATCCCATACATGATAATTTCGTTAATTATGAAGAATTCATTGATTTATATTTCAGTAGTAGTAGTAGTGATGACGAGATGGACAAGGGTCATTTACAACAACAATCTCCTCCTCCTTCTAATCCGAAGAGAAGGTCAAGAATAAGAGAGATTAATGATCACTCAGCAAGTTTAACAACTGGTTTTAATAAACGTAGAAAAGTTGATTTATCAAAATCGGACCGAGACGGAAAAAACATCAAATGGAATTAAATACATGCATATTACATCACCATCCCCACAAGAGAAAGACAAGAAATAGGTGAGATACCCAAGAGAGACACCCAAGAGAAAGATACGTATGAATTTAATTACTATATGATTATTACAACTGTACATAGGATACGTATATCTATTTATATGAGAATTTCAGATCATTAATATCTATTGTAATTTGAATAGAATGGAGTAAGTAATAAAATTCCATAGCATATCCGGTTATTTTTTAATCCAATTTTCGTAGTTCGGAAATACTTCAAAATGGAAAAACATTTTTCACTCTTCCCCCCACAAGAATCAAATACAAAAGAGGAGATCTATACATTGTTTAATTATCAACCGATCGGTAAAACAATCAACCTCCCCCTCTTATGAATAGGAGTATAACATACCCGTATGTTATAGAAGTAGAAAGGTTAAAATTTTTTCTTGTAATTCATCATCCGTTCGGAAGAGAATATAACCGGTGGAGATGGTCGGAGATATAAAGTGGCATAATTCTCTACATGTCATAAAAAATTTTTACCAATCCATAGATCTATAATTCCTTATAGGTAATAAAGATGACCTCTTGTTTTAATATTATTATATGTGGTGGTGGTTTAGGTGGTCTTGCCCTAGCTATAGGATTAGTTAATAAAGGTCATAAAGTCACGGTATTAGAAGCAACTAAACAATTAAGTGAAGTTGGAGCCGGTATACAAATCCCACCTAATTCAGTTCGAGTATTAAAAGAATATGGAATTTATGAAAAATTCCTGGAGTTGGTAATTACCAAACCTGCAAATATCGTAATTAGAAGATATGAAAATGGAGAAATCTTAAATAAAACTCCATTGGATCCTGATATGACTGATAAATATGGATATCCTTATTTATTAATTCATCGAGCTGATTATCTTAAAATTCTTTATGACCTGGCTATTGAATCCGGTGTTAAAATTATGAAGAATTCTCGTGTAGCTAATGTTAATGGAGATACCAAGACTGTTACGTTGATTAATGGTGATACATATACTGGAGATTTGATTATTGGTGCTGATGGGATTAAATCTGTGGTTAGAGATACTGCTGTTGTTACTGAAGAAACAGTATTACCATTACCTTCATCATATTGTGCATATCGTGCCACTATCCCTGGAGATGTGATGAATTCTGATCCCATAATTAGACACTTAATGAAGGATATTAATTCTAATTGTTGGATTGGATATAGAAGACATATTATGGCATACCCTATAAGAGGAGGTACATTATATAACATGGTAATGATTCATCCTGGTCAATCTCCAATTGGAGTATGGAATCAACCGGGGGATTTAGAAGAAATGAGAAATCATTTTAAAAATTGGGATCCTGTGGTACGTCAATTATTAAGTCATGTAGATAATACTTTAAAATGGGTCTTGGCCGATATGCCAAGATTACCTCGATGGGTTAAAGGTAATGTTGCTTTAATTGGAGATGCTGCTCATGCCATGTTACCATTTTTAGCCCAGGGGGCAGGACAAGCTATTGAAGATGGGGCAACATTAATTGATGAATTGGATAAAATTAGTAAAATTGAAGAAATTGAACAAGCTTTAAAGAAATATCAAAAGAGAAGAATGAATCGGGCACAAACTATTCAAGCCGGAGCTAAAAATATTGGAGAGATTTGGCATTTACCTGATGGTGATGAACAAATTGAAAGAGATATTCAAATGAAAGCTAAAGGAGATCATAATCCTAATAAATGGTCAGATAATGAATTCCAACATTGGTTATTTGGTTGGAATGCCTTCAGTGATTGAGAAGTGTGTAGAGTAAGTGAAATTTGAATGATTGTGTATACGTTTCTATTGTATACGTTTCTTTTTGTTATTGTTTTAAAAGCCACGTCACGTGGTTCTTATTCTGTGACCAAACACACTGTTGTTAGTAGTAATAAGTAGTTGTTGATTGACGAATGAAATTGTTGAATTATTTTTTAGCGTGTGTAAGAGTATAAATAATAATAATAGTTACTATGTGGGGTTTACAATGACACAAAATAGAATAGCCTATCCATAGCAAGGGGAAACCTTTTCAATATGAAACTTAAACTGAAATAGTTTAGGTTTGTTAACAATGACCACAGATATTCATGTCAAGGGAGTAGATAGACAGGTAAGGTACTCGAGAGATGGAAAGAACGATGACATAAACAGGGATTAATTTTCTTGAATTCTTATGTATTTAAAAAAGTTTATCACCATATCAAGAGATATTACATGGATAATTACTTCAATAGGTATTGTTTCATGATCTTATATGTACAAGTAATATATAATAAAATGGCTTGCAAATTAATTAATCAAAGGGAGAAATGCGAAAAAAACAAGGCTGTGGATGGAATGGAATGAAATGCAGATGAGGAATTAATTTCATTAGATTTCCAAAAATAGAATTTTTAGTTTTAGTGTCAGTTCTGAGTTTTTTAGTTCGGTTATAAATTCTAAACAAAGAGATGTCCCCCAAAATCTAATAGGAGGGAAATACCACGTCTTCTACGTCTTCTACCACCATGGATGGTGGTTACATCAACCTAGGGAATCCGCCTTAAACACAAACTGTCTATTGCTACCAATATTATCTGTATGCAGGTACAGACAATAAACATTTCCTTTCTCTTCTCCTATTGTTATCTAGTCATAGTTGTGTAACACATAGAAACTAACCTTTTTGTAATTATTGATTTGTATATATCTCTCTAATAGTACAAGTGAGTAATACTAGTAGTGCATAAATCATTTAATCAAATAAAGCAATCAAAAAAATTTACTCGAAGTTCCAGATTGTATTACTTTTATTCTCTTTTTGTAACATTACTTTAACCCTACTAACCCTTCTATCCTTATAATTCTATAGATTTCATTGGATAAACGGTTAGAACATCACCCCCTGATTAACAAGAAATAAAGTAAAATAGAATTATAGAATTTTTAAAAATAGAAAATATTTATTCGACAGAAAAACGAAAGGAAAGAAATTCTCCCCCGACAGAAAAAATAAACGAAACACTCGAAAAAAAAAAAATTAATTCTTTACACACACTTTAATTTCTTGGCTGTGTTGATTTTTTTTTTTTTTAATTCCAATTATCAACACATACACATTCGTTTGATAAATTCATTTAGTAATAACAACATATTCATTTAATTCAATAAATAATGGTAGATACTTCAGGATTAGCTGTGGGATTGGCCGTGGGTGTGCCTTCTTTTCTTATAGTGTTGGTGGTGGCTTTATTCTGGTATAGAAATCAACATAAACAAAGAAAAGAAGACTTACACGATAATGAATTTGATATAGGTTTACAAGATGATCATTCGTTTAATCAGTTCCAAGAAGAATTACATAAACAAACAGAGAAAAATGATTATGTTCAAACTAGAGAAATAGAAAAACTTACTGGTGATTCTTCAGAAACTACTAATAGTAATGATGGTCAACAACAATCTACTTCAACTACTAGTAGAGGTTTACAGCATCCTCCACTTACAAAACCACAATCAAGTTATGATTTCTATGAAACTTTTATCCCTGTATTACCTTCCCAGGGACAACCATCATCACAATTTCAACAACCAGGTCAACAACAAGGTCAACAACAAAATGCAACTTCCTCAGGTCCAGGTTCAGTTGCTGATATAAATGAAAGTAATAGTCATACAGCTGCAGATAGTACAACTTCTTTAGTAAATTATCATAATCGTTCCACTTCAAATGATTTAGATACATTAGCCAAACAATTGCATAATCCACAATTTTTTGAAAAACTACCTAGTAGAGCAGCAACTGCTAAATATCTGATCAAACCAAGATCTAATAACACCAATAACAATAGTAATAGCAATAATGCATTTTCTACTAATAATTCAAGTAGTGATTTGATTAATAATTATTTGGTTGGTGAAACTCATGCCATGAATGATCATTTCGTTTATGAAGCTCCTACAGTTGAAGTTTCAACACCATATTCTAAAGAAAAAGAGTCACATGATAATGTCAATGTTGATAATCATGAAGAATCTTCAGAAGCTGATGCTACTGAAAGTACTACAAGTACTACACCATTCCATGAAAAACACAGAATAGTAAATTAGATTCAATATGGAAAGTAAAATTATAGAGTAATTATTATTATTTAAGGATTTCCCGTATAGTATATGGGGGAGAGAGGGTAAAGTTTAATTCGTTGATTTGTACTGTATTTAGTATTCTATATACACAAGGTTTGCATTTTATATTTTATATTTAATAGAAATATTCTTTTTTGTTCGATCGTTATTGCGGAAAAATCCGACAATTCCTTAAATACGGCGATTCCCCCAATTTTCCATGCCGCGTAGAATTAGAAGAACAGCAATCATCACCAAAAGTAGAAGAACCACCATCAACAACAGAAATTAGACAATGTTTAGATCTAGATTATTCATTCACCCATGGATGAAAAGATCATATGCAACATATAAACGATTTGATAATACCACATCATCATTCACCACATCATATGCCCATATATTTACCAATAGAACCACCTTATATGTTGGTGGAGGATTATTAGGATTTTATATTTATAATTTACATGCTGCTCCATATACTGGACGACGTCGATTTATTTGGGTTCCATATTGGTTAGAAACCAAAATTGGAGATTATTCATATTATCAAATCTATAATCAATTTAAACTGATGATATTACCCCATTCGAATCCTTTATATACTCGAGTATCCGGGATCATGAATAAATTACTCACCGTGGCATTAACTGACGATGGGATTGATAATGAATTAAATCTGAGGTTTTTGAAACATTTGAAGAGTTTAAATTGGGAAATTAATATTATTGAAAATAATCAATTACCTCCAAATGCATTTATATTACCTAATGGGAAAATATTCATATTTAGTTCAATATTACCCATTTGTGAAAATGATGATGGATTAGCCACGGTTTTATCTCATGAATTATCTCATCAATTGGCTCAACATTCAAGTGAACAATTACTGAAACAACCGATTTATTTAGTATTATCAACTATTTTATATAGTATCACGGGGATTTCTTGGTTTAATGATTTATTAATTAATGGGGTATTAACTATGCCGGCATCAAGAGAAATGGAATCGGAAGCTGATCATATTGGATGTGAATTGTTGGCTAGAGCTTGTTTTAATCCTCAACAATCAATTAAATTCTGGCAAAGAATGGGAAGTGCTGAGCAGAAATTAGCTGGGAGATTAGGATCTAGTGGAGGGGCACAAACTTGGGAATTTTTTTCAACTCATCCTGCTACAAGTAAAAGAATTTCTGATATTGAAAAATGGATGCCTCAATTATTACAAATTAGAGAATCTTCAGGGTGTTATGAATATGGTAGATTTCATAATTTTAATCAAACTTATTTTAAACGATCATAGAACTATATACATTACTTTCCATTATTCCAGTATTTTGTAATTCACTGAAATAAATACTCTTTGGTTTAAACCAAGATAATGAACTAATTTCAATCCCTATTTTATAATCAGTATACCTCTCTTCTTCCTTATCCGAAGGTATCTCCAATAGGTAAACCAGTACAACACCTAATCTTTTCCTGGTATCAATATTTTTTGAATCATAATAAGGAACACTAAATTTAATAAACTTCCTTAATTCATCACTGTTATCAACTTTAACATTACTAGTTATCCAACTTTCAACCTCTTGATCAGGGATATTTATATTAAACTGATTATCTTCCAGAATAAACCCCTTCATCACCCCATCATCACCCTCTCCACCACCATCCTCACTCCCTTCCGCTCCGTTTTGAAAGATATATTCAATTATACGTTGTTCAACTAATTGTATAGTCTGTTTCCTTATCGAATCATACAGATTATCTATCCCCATCAATACATTCTCCACACTCGATTCATCATACTTTGCAATCCTTATAATTTCATCATCATTCCATCTCCTAACATCCAATCTTTGGATAGCTTTATTATACTGACTAGTTCTATGTTTAACATATCCGAAATATCCTAATATCGTTAATGGTGGTCCAATAGTAATATAATATTTCGGATGATAATTTATAAATGTTAATATCCCTGATGCAATCACCACGGAGAGTTTTAATGGTTGTGGGATAAGATTGTTCCAGATTAATTGCGGGTATGTTTTATTGGATATATATGATAATCTTGGTGGTTGAGTGTATTTGTTAAACAATGTTCTTTTAAATATAACCGATCGTAGCATTGTATCCTTGAACTTATTGTGGATCAGGATAGTTGTGAAATTTTTTTCCTCCTTGAATAATTTTTTCTGTTGGTGGTCGTGTTGATGTTGTTATACGATTTAAACCATCGTACATTCTTTTTTTGAATTGTTGGCTTAGTTTGTTTATTGTTTTCTCCACATATCAACATGACTAGAACATCACGAAATAGATATATTCTATTAGGGTTGATAATCTCTTTATGTCTTTTGACTATCTCCAGTATTAGTAAATACAACAAGACCTACGATTCGATTATCAGTCTCCTTGATAACGATGAAGATAATGATGTTGAACCCCACACTACAAAAGAAAGACCTCCGATACCTGAAAGATACTTAGGAGGTACTAAACAAATGTCACCTGATGAAATTGAAGCTGATACTAGTATCTCGAATGACAATGATGATGGTGAAGGTAGTGATAAGGTTAAACTAGGAGTACCTGTATTAAGTGAATACGAAACAGCAGTTATTCAACAACCTCCAATTCCCAACATCCCTCTGGATTTCTCCAACATTAAACAATTTAATTTCAGAATATATTCTCATAATGTGAAAAATGGAGGCAATAGGGATCTCACCCCGGGAGAACAAAGTTGGAAACAACGATTAATTCCATTAACTACATCCATGAGATTCAACACCTTGGTTGAAAATTCCATAATTACATTACAAGAAGTTTACAAATATCAATTATTAGATATCATGAATGAACTTAATCGTCATGATCCCAACAAATGGGATTATTATGGTAGGGGTAGAATTGATGGTGAAGAAATTGGAGAATTTGTTCCTATTCTTTGGCAACCTACCCAATGGGAATTAATTTATAGTGATACCATGTGGTTAAATGAAAAAGATCCTCGATCTTCATTACCGGGATGGGATGCCATGTATTCCAGAATAGCATCTTTGGTAACATTAAAACATAAATCAACATCCAATTATATCAATATAATTAATTCTCATTTCGATCATATTGGAATTGATGCTCAATTAGGCTCAGTTGATTTGATCCTTGATAAAATTAAAGAATTGAATCAATGGCCAAGTTTCTTCTGTGGTGATTTAAATATCGAACCTGATCTGAAACCTTATTTGAAATTAACTACTGAATTAATCAGTTCAAAAGAATTAACTACTCCATTTAATAACTATGGACATTTTAAAAGTTCAGTCACGGGGTTTGAAGGTGAAGTATTATTACAAGGTGGTCAGAATATCGATTATATATTTGCTCCCAATTATGCTCATTCTATTGATACCGAAATTGAATGTACTAGTGAACTGGATTCAAAGAATATAGACTTAAAATTGTATCAATTTGGAATGTTGCATTCTAAGTTTAATGGTAAATACATTAGTGATCATAGACCAATTGTTGCTGATTATATAATGAGTAAAAGTAATTGTAATTGATAATAGGATTGTTAATTTATTGATCTACACTACTTTTTTGATCTTTCTCACCATGATGTCACAGCCGAAAAAGAAAGAAAAAAAGGGCGTGTACACTTTAACTATTTTGTTTGTTGTTCAATTACAAATATATACAATCACTCTTCTTTTTTTAGTTTCTTTTCTTTGATACATCATCACCAATTATTATCAATCACAGCTATTTGAAAATGTCGGAATCATTAGATTCTACATTACCCAGTAGAAGTAATGTCCTACAACATCAACATCACAACCACCACCACAAATCCTCACATACAAGTAAGAATCCCCTACAACCTATGATATCGGAAGAGGACAAAAAACGATATTATTTCGTGTTGATCAACTACGAATATCAGAGTCTTCAATCTGATTCTGAAATACGACAGAAATCATTATTTGAATTAATGGATTATTGTGAATTACAATATGAAAATTCCAATACTCAATCACAACCAGGATCAGGATCAGGATCACTGAAACTAGGGATAAAATCATATATTCGCGGATATCTTGTATTTAATTATTTGATCAATGGATTTATCATGCATCATTTTAATGGATTTGATGAATTTATAGCTAATAATGAAACTGATTTCATTATTTATTTAAACATATTTGCATTTTATAATACTGATGTTTATTTCTCCAATGGTAATTATTCTATATTTGCTAGTGATTTACGAAATTTCATGAAGGATTATCTTATTATTAATAATATACTAAGTTTTGATATAAATGAATTATTCACTTGGTTACATGATTATATATCATATTTAAAAGAAAAAGATAGATCAACAACTGATTTAAATGGTAGTGAGTCAATAGTACCGTCATCACCTTCTCCATCGGCAATGTCATCGACGTCATCCACGACGTCATCATTTTCATTCACAGAAGCATATAAAACTCCTGATCTCCAATCTGAAGAAGATTTTAAAGTAAGATATCCTTCAGTGAATACTTATAATACCTTACCTTCTCATACAACCCCAACCCCTACCCCACACGCAAATCAAGACAGACCACCTATTCCTACCCTGATTCCACCTATGTTAGCGCGAAAAGAACTTCCTTCATTACCAGTAGCCCTGGTTTCTACACGCGACTCCATGTCACCGCCCACATTACTGCCCCTGACACTGCCACGAATTATGAATTCAGTTCCATATTCCATGCATCCACCACACAGGTCAACAACTACCGAATATCCAATAAATCCATCTGTCATTCCAACTTTAGATAGCAGGAAAAGTCCTTATCCAGTACGAGAAGATATTGGATCACCTTCAACATCTCCACCTTCATCTTCATTATCCCCATCTCCTGTACCTGTTCCTGTACCTATTCCTGTCCCAGCACTGGAAAGTAAATATTTTAAACCAAAATCTTATGGTAGACCAAAACGTGAAGTTCCTGATGGTTATTTACGTCCAACTGATTATACCACTGCCAAGATTCATGGCACTAGTAGTAATGGGACAAACAGTAATGGTCATGCATCAACTACAAACACAAATGGGAAAATATATTCACAAAAACCGCAATATCTGCCAAGACATCTACAACAAACTCAGCCACAAATGACACCATCGCATGGTCAACAATTCTATCAACAACAACAGCCTAAACATGGTCCAAATTATATTCAACCGTACCAATACCAACAACAACATCATCAACCACAACAACAACAAATGTATCAACAACAACCACCACCACAACCATTCCCTCCCCCAACGATGCAACCACAAATGTATCAACAACCTCCAGGATCTATGGCTCCTCAAAATGGAGTACTTTATTCTCATATCCCACAGCATGTGATGCAACAACATCAAGAACAAATAAAGTACCAAAAACATAATGTGCTCAAAGATTATTCCATTTGTGGGTTGAGGAATTTCGGCTCGTCATGTTACATCAACTCAACTATTCAATTATTATTTGGTATTTATGATTTCAAATTGATTTTCAATCAGGGGTATCAAAAACATGTCAAAGCAGCGAAATATTTAAAAATATTAGCCAAACCAAATAGTCATGTGAAAGATTCTGTATTATTAAGTGAAGCAATATCAGGACTTTTAAAAACTTTTCAACATAATGGAGGTGTATCTGTATCACCTACGAAATTCATCCGTATTACATCGTTGTTAAAACCAGATTTCAATATTCCTTATGAACAACAAGATGCACAAGAATTTTTATTATTTTTATTAGATCGATTACATGATGAAATGGCCGATAAATCACCCGAAAGTTTTGACCCTGAGAGAGCAATTCGTAAATGGAAGATTAATCTCACATTAGAAACAAAAGATAAATATTTAACTTGGTGTAAATCTTTACATGAACATGAAGGTACATCTCCAGTAACGGATTTATTCCAAGGTCATTTACAAAACAAATTAAAATGTAATAAATGTGGATATGAATCAATTAGTTATTCCCCTTTTAGTATTTTATCATTACCTATTCCTGCAAATAACAAAAGAGAAGTTAATCTAAGTGATTGTTTAAGATATTTCATCCAAGATGAAGTTTTATCTGGTGAGAATGCTTGGCATTGTCCGAAATGTAATGGAGAAGTACAAACATTAGATAATCATCCCGTATTTGAATCCAAACGTTCGGGACTTTTCAAAATTGGTGGTAAAAAGAAACAACAGCAGAATGGTAATAGTAGTGATACTCAGAAGAATGGTTTGAGTACTATATCTACCAAAAGTGTGAATTTTGTCAAATTACCAACGGTTTTAATCATTCATTTAGGATTATTTAATTCTGTGGATAAATTAAACACATTAATAAGGTATCCATTAGTTTTAAAATTCAATAATCAAGGTCATGAAATAGTATATAAATTATCCGGGATGATTAATCATTTTGGTAGTTTGAAAAGTGGTCATTATACTTCATTAGTTAATAAATCGAATATTAATGAAAAATCAAGAAATTTGGATAATTTAAAACAACCATTTTGGTGTTTATTCGATGATGAAAATGTCCGTTCAAATTTGGCAAATGGTCATTTGGGTGGTCCTCCTTATGATGAAGTGGTTTCATCAGATGCTTATGTTTTATGTTACGAAAGAATAGATATTTAAGAAGAAAAATAATAGTTTATACATTATAGAACTCAAAATTTAACGATAACCAAGAACAAATACTTTTATTCATCTTCATCTTCTATATCAAATGCATTCTGTAGTTTCTTTTTCTTAGGGGTTTTCTTTTTGATATTTAGTTTTATTGAACCACTTATATTTGATGGTGGTGGTGGTGGTAGTGGTGTTACCACAGGTATATCATTTACCCTTTCTTGCTCTAGTTTCTTTCCCTTCTTAATTTGTTTTAGTAATAATCTTTCATCATCATCCCCTTCATCATAACTTGTCTTTTCCTGTAAACTTTTTAGTGTTTCATTAGGATCGATGAACTTAATCTCCAAATTAAACCCCTCTCCATCTTCCCCTTCATCATCATCCTCTTCCTCCTCCTCTCCGTCATCATTGGTTTTAACTTTCACTTTCCCATTCTTACCCAAATATTTAACAAACGAAGTTAGACTTCTCCATCGGGTAGAATTCATATGAACATGATCTCTATCATTTCGGATATATTCCTGATAGAATTTATTAGCATTAATGAATTTGGTACCATGATTTAATTTCAATAATCTTAAGAAATCATTCATGAATTGATTCGAATACGTGTCGATTAATTGTGATGTTTCTCCCAGGGTTTGAATTTGGGATATTTTACCTCGATGTGATGGTGATGATAAATGATTTTTAAATCCATTGGAATCTCGACATTGTTTGTGACATAATTGACAATAATATTTAAGTTTTTGTAACCCTGCTGCTTTGAGTTTCTTGGATTGATATTTGGCTGTGCCTAATTCTGCCTTTGCCATTGTCTAGGAAGTATATCTACTATGTATGTAAATAAACAACTCCTTTGAATTATTTTTGTTCTCCTTACCACAGTTTTTCTCATTTAAGTTTTTACGTCCATTTCTATGCAAAATTTAAACAAAAAAAAACACAATCTTGTCATCCCAACAGCATTGTATATCAGTAACCTCTAGATTATAACCAGCATATAGATACCACCTCTTTCCCATCTCTCTACTGCTCTTTCATTGGTTGCTGCAAAAATCCCACAGTCTCTCCATCTCAAGCGACATTGGACGACATTTTTCTACATTTTGTCCACTCTCATTCTCACTATCTGTCTACCACACTCATCTTTCAAAGAGCAAAAAAAAAAAGAAAAATTTTCCAATATCAAATCAAACCTTTCACCAATTATTTATTCATAACCCAACAACAACAACTACATCAACAATGTCAGTTATAGGTATTACTTTTGGTAACACATCTTCTTCAATTGCAGTTGCCGGCGCCGATGGTAAAGTCAACGTCATTGCCAATCCAGATGGTGACCATTCCATCCCATCTGCTTTGTCTTATATTGGTGAAGATGAATACCATGGATCCCAAGCCGAAGCTAGATTAATAAGAAACCCAGAAAACACTATTGTTAATTTCAGAGATTACATTGGTAAGAAATTCAGTGAAATCGATACAAAAATCACTACTGGAGCTAAACCAAAAGAAATTAATGGGGAAATCAGTTATGAAATTACTAATGATGGTAAAACTGAAATCTTAACAGTACATGAAGTTGCCAAGAGACATTTCAAACAATTGAAATTGGCTGCTCAAGATTTCATTGGTAAAGATATTGAAGGAGTTGTTTTAACTGTCCCAACTGATTTCACCGCACATCAAAGAGAAGAAATCACCAAGATTTCCGAAGATGCAGGTTTGAAAGTTTTGCAATTGATCAATGAACCATCAGCTGCTTTGATTGCTCATTTATCTGCTGAAGAAGACAGATTGTCTCAAGATAAAATTTACGTTGTTGCTGATTTCGGTGGTATTAGAACCGATGGTGCTGTTATTGCTGTTAGAGGTGGTGTTTTAACCATCTTGGCTACTGCCCATGAATACGGTTTGGGTGGTGATAACTTGGATGCTTCTTTATCTGAATTTTTCGCTAAAGAATTTGAAAAGAAAACCAAAGCTAACCCAAGAACCAACGCTAGATCTTTGGCTAAATTGAAGGCTGAATCTATTGTTGTCAAGAAAACCTTATCCAATGTTCAAACTTCCACTTGTTCTATTGAATCTTTAGCTGAAGGTTTTGATTTCCACACCAGTATTAACAGATTGAGATACGAATTGGCTGCTAGAGATCCATTATCTAAAATGACTGGATTTGTTGAAAAAGTTATTTCCAAAGCTGGTTTAGATGCTTTGGATATCGATGAAGTTTTGTTGGTTGGTGGTGCTGCCCACACTCCTAAATTGGCTTCTAACATTTCTTACTTATTCCCAGAAACCACCAACATAATAGCTCCATCTTTGGACTCTAAAGCTTTGAACCCAGCTGAATTAGTTGCTCTTGGTGCTGCTTTACAAGCTTCTTTGATTGAATCATTTGATGAATCTGAAATTAAAGAATCTTTGCAACCAATTGTTGTCAACACTCAACATTTATTCAAATCCATTGGTATCAAAGATGCTGAAGGTAAATTCCAACCAATCTTAGTTGCTGAAACCGCTTACCCAATCAAGAAATCTATTGAAGTCACCAACGGTGATGCTTCATCAGTTGTTGTTGAATTGTACGAAGGTGCCAGAACCGTCAAAGAAACCGTTATTGAACCAGAAGCTGCTGACGATTCTGAAGAAGAAGATTCCGAAGAAGAAGAACCAGAAATCAAAAAAGAAGTTGTTTATGAATGTGGTAACAAATTGGCTGAATTGTCTTTGAAAGATTTGAAACCAAACGCTAAATTGGAAGTCACTGTTAATATCACTCAAAATGGTGTTTTGCATTTATCTGGTAGAGAATTGAAACAAGGTTCAACTGTTGTTAAAGGTGAAGTTACTTCTCAATAAGTTTTATATCTTAAAAAGCAAATAGGATTTTATAGAGAATAATAATCAACGAATTACTTTATGTAAATGCCGTACGTGGTGTAGACAGCCAACTCAACCAACACTCATCCACATACATACGGACAGACGCACAAAAAAAAAAAAGAAATAGAAAAAAAGGGCCAAAAGAAAAACACAACAATATTTGAGTTTTTCTTTTTTTCCGCTTTGTTGGCAACGACAATTGACCAAGTATCATTTTTTTTTTCTTTCCTTTCTAAACGACGATAACATCTTCCATTAGAGGGGAATTTTTTTGTTAACATAATATCTCACCCTTCATCCTCGATAGAACCACAAGTATGGCTAAGAAAAAGAAGCAAGAGATGTCTCAAGTGTATAATGGGTCCAAGAATGAGTTTATATTCGGAGAACAAGGTGGTAAAGGTAAAAACTTGACATCATTTCTTCGGAATTTATCATTGACTGGATCGTCAGCCAGTGTTAACACTAGTCGTGATTCTTATGAAGAAGCAAATAGCAACATATATGGAAGTCTAAGTTATAATAAACCCAATGGATCAAACTCAAACACTGTTAATTCGTCATCAGTATTCCAATCAAGACCCAATAGTAGAGCCGTGTCACTTGGAAATGTGGGCAGACAACTGTCTCCGAAAAGTCGTCCAAGAAGATCACATTCTAATTCAAGGTATAAGGATTCAGATGATGATTGGGATGCGGGGTTAGATGAAGTTAGTGTCAAGTCTAACAAACTCCCACCTCCGCCTATGTTGGATTCATTATATCCTGATTTAACTGTACAAATTCCATCCCAACAGCAACAGCAACAACAAGGAGAACAATCCACCAAAGAATCAATGGATCTCGAAGATTTACAGGCCAAAGCAGAGATAAATAAATTGAACCAACTTAATAGCAAATACGCCAAGTTTAGGAAAATTCTCACATCAGATAATATTATAAATTTACAAGACTTGCGGAAACTATCTTGGAACGGTATACCCAATGAATTACGAGCACTTTCATGGTTATTACTACTTGGATATCTCCCTACCAATAAATCACGTCAAGGGTCAACTCTCAAGAGAAAACGTCAAGAGTATATGGATGGGTTGGGAAGTGTCACAATTGAATTCCATGAAGATCCTCCAGAAAATAATTCAAATGTTTCATTATCAAATGTCAATCGTGATAAACAATTATATCACCAAATTAAAATCGATGTCAAAAGAACAAATCCTACAGTCAAATTATACGCCTATCCAGAAACACAAATTTCACTTCGAAAGATATTATATCTTTGGGCAGTAAGACATCCTGCCAGTGGATATGTTCAAGGGATTAACGATTTATGTACACCATTTTATCAGATTTTTTTGAGTAATTATATCTGGCAATTACAGAGAAAACAACAGGGTGAGAAGGATGATGAAGATTTATTCATCCCAGGGTATATGTCTAGTCGAGATGAAGAGGATTTACAGGAAGAACAATTATTAAATGATCCTCAATTGATGCGGTATAATTTGGATAACTTCAAACCAGAATTGCTCTCACAGAGAGTGGTATCTATCATCGAAGCAGATACGTATTGGTGTTTGTCTAGATTATTGGAAACTATAACAGATAATTACATCCATGAACAACCAGGTATTATCAGACAAGTGGGGGATTTAAAGAATTTGACATCCAAAATCGATGTTGAATTAGTGAATCATTTTGACAACGAAGGTATTGAGTTTATTCAATTTTCATTCAGATGGATGAATTGTTTATTAATGAGGGAATTGCCAATTCATTTGATAACAAGAATGTGGGACACGTATCTTAGTGAGACACCTTTGGGATTTTCCAATTTCCATACCTATGTATGTGCAGCATTTTTGATCAAGTTTAGTAATGAGTTGAAACAGAAGGATTTCCAAGAGATACTATTGTTCCTTCAAAGTCCACCAACTGAAAGTTGGACGGAGAAAGATGTGGAGTTGATGTTGAGTGAAGCTTTCATTTGGCAAAGTCTATATAAGAATGCATCAGCACACTTACGGTGAATATATAAAACATTGACCAACGAAGTTAATGTAATGACGAATATTATTCTGACATGAACTGTAACAAGAATCTCTTTCTAAAAAAAAAAAATGGAACCGATAATGTACACAAACCGAAGTCAAAAAAAAAATATTTAATGATCTGCGGGTTTATTATTATTATTATTAATTTATGGCTCCGATGCGCGCTATCGGTGGAACCTATATAAATGTAAAGATATCTCATCGCTCATTCTCTCACCGTTCGCAGTTTGGGTTCCCCTATTTTTTTCATTTTTTTTCAGCCACGAGTTCAACTTCAACGTTTATTAATCCTTTTCGGAAATCAACAAACGCCCATTATTATTATAACTATTCAACATTCAACATGTTTAAACCAGCAGGAAGAACCATATTAGCCTCGACTATCGCCAAACCATTCCAAGAAGAAGTCACCAAAGGTGTCCAACAATTGAAATTCACTCCGAGATTAGTTGGGTTATTAGCTAATGATGACCCAGCTGCTAAAATGTATGCTAATTGGACAAGTAAAACTTGTGAATCTTTAGGATTCAAATATGATTTAATTGAAGTCAACAAAAACGAATTAGAAACATCACTAATTAAAGCTAATAAAGATGATTCCGTCAATGGGATAATGGTTTATTTCCCAGTCTTTGGTGATAAACAAGATCAATATTTACAACAGTTGATATCTCCCGAAAAGGATGTTGAAGGTTTAAACTTCTTGTACTATCATAACTTGTATCATAATGTTAGATTCTTGGATCCACCTCATAATCAACAAAAATCAATCTTACCATGTACTCCATTAGCCATGGTGAAAATATTGGAATACTTGGGAGTTTATAATAACATCTTGCATTATGGTAATAGATTATATGGGAAAAGAGTTCTTATTGTCAATAGATCCGAAATTGTTGGTCGTCCATTGGCTGCTTTATTGGCTAACGATGGTGCTACAGTCTTTTCCGTTGATATCAATAATATCCAACAATTTACCAGAGGTGATGACTTACTGGAACAAAGACATAAAGTCGTTGACTTAGATGAGTCAAATACATTAGAGAAACTTGCTCCTACATGTGATGTCATAATAACTGGGGTACCTCTGGAAAATTATAAATTTCCATCCGAATTGGTCACCCATGGTACCGTGGTGATTAATTTTGCCAGTTGTAAGAATTTCAACGATGATATTAAATCAAGAGCTGGGTTATATGTTCCTTCTATTGGTAAAGTTACCATTTCTATTCTTTTAAGAAACTTATTAAGATTAATTGGTAATAAGCAAATTAGACAAGGTGAGGCAGCTTCAACTACTTCAGCTACTACTTCGGCAACTTCCGGTACTTCTTCTTCTTCCGCTTAGAAACATAGTCATTTATTACAATTGTTGAAGTATATGCAGGACCATTCCAGAAAGTGGAGTCAAATGAGAAGAGAATAAAAAGAAAGAAAAAAGAAAAAAATTTTTAACTCTGAAATTGAAGGATGAAGAGAGAGAAGTGTACTTTAATCAAAAAATCTGAACTTTAATCACCGAATACAGATTAAGTACCATAACCTCCAATTTAGATACCAAGAGCCGTACCCTTTTTTTTATTATCTTTGGGTTTTTGATTTTTTGATTAATTTTTTTATTACTATTTATTATTATTTATTATTAACTGTGCTATATAAGTAAATAAACGACAAAAAAGAAGTACTTACTTATTTATTCATTCATTTATTCCAAACATATAACATCATTCATCTTATTTTTTTTTTGAGTCATGAGTTTATCAGAAAGAGGAGAGACAGAAGTATCTGACTCATCAACCACAAGCAACAAAAGGGTTGTTCAAATCGATCCATTAGCAGTAACTGAATCACTAGGGTTTCGAATTTTCAGAAAGGGAAGCAGAAAACCCTGGACTAAAGAAGAAGATACAAAACTTGTTGAGATTGTTCAGACAGAATACAAGCAACTTGTCGATTTAGACGAAGTTGATTGGGATTCCATAGCAGAGCGAATCTCATCCGATACATCGAGAAAGGGTAAAGATTGTCGTAAACGATGGGCAAATTCCCTTGATCCAAGTCTACGTAAGGGGAAATGGACTACCGAAGAAGATGAGAAATTACTCGCAGCATTCGAGAGATATGGTGCAAGTTGGTTGAAAATCTCCCAAGAGATAGAAGGAAGAACCGATGACCAGTGTGCTAAAAGATATATGGAAGTGTTGGATCCTAGCAAGAAGAACCGATTGGAGCCATGGTCGATGGAGGAAGATCTACGATTGATCCAATTGATTAAACAATATGGAACCAAATGGAGAACGATTTGTTCTTCCTTCGATAGTAGACCTGCCTTGACATGTCGTAATAGATGGAGAAAGTTGGTGACGGATGTGGTTAGAGGTAAAGCTGATCCTTTGGTCAAGAGAGAAGTTGAGAAAGTGACAAATGCAATTGGAAGTGCAAACGGAAACGCAACTGCAACTGAAAGTGACGGTTCTGATGGAAATTTATTGGAAGTTTTAACTAAAAAACAAGAAGAATTGACGAAACAGAAGAAAGCCTCTGAGAATAAGAGACCAAGATCATCGAGAAGAACCAAGAATGATACACAATCAGCATCATCGCCATTGAAAATTGAACCAATTACAACAGGTCCATCCTTGGATCCTTCCTCTGCTTCTACTTCCATGTCTCCGCGCGCAGAAGATACCTCAGCATCAAGAACACCGACTGGTAATGGTCCAACAAAATCAAATGTCGAGTGGCGTTATTCACTTGTGCCTGAAAACAGTGATACTACTGAAATTTCGCAAAATATGCTTTTTGATGGAGATTCTGGTGGTATCATCAAGGATGAACAATTGGTGAAATACCTAGTTGCATATGCTAAGAAGAACAACATGAATGTTACAGTCCATCAACATATCCATCATCATTATGCATCATCCAGCAATCGTAGAGAACTGGGTGATGCAAGTAGTGTAAGTACACCAGCAGCTTTTAATGGTAAACCAGATGAGCAACAAGCTCGATTCCAACATTTCAATTACTTGCCACCATTGGTAGAAGTTCCCAAATTAAATTCTTCTCATCCGTCACCAAGTAGTAGTGTACAAGGTGATTCCAGCCAAGTACGCACCACCAATTCTACCCAATTCCACCACCATCATCACCATCACCATCATCATCATTCTGATAAGCACAGGAACAGTCTGACGCAACGTGACAAAGAAAGAAATCACAAGAATGAAACTCCAAATGATTTTGATAGTAATCGAGAATCAGATATTATGAAGTTATTGAATAATGCTGAAGAATTTAGTAAACAGAGTGATGCCACTTCAGGATCGAATGCATTAACTCCTTTATCCCAAGCTGTTGAAATGATTGACGCTGAAGACAACCAAAAACCTAAAAGACGAAGATTAGAAAATGGTAAATCAACTAATAGCCATTATCAAAACCAAAGTCACACACAACATCAACGCCAGCGTCAACACCACCTGCTTGATTTACCAAGTGAAGATGAAGAAGGAATGGATTTCTGGGAGACAATGAGAAATTTAACAGATATGTCATTTACAAATCCAAAAACACCAAATAAAGTCAACCCTGCCACAGAAGATACAACCACTACAAATGCGAAAGTTCCAACTCATAAAGCAAATAACCATTCTCAAAAACCAGTCTCACAGCACCATCCATTGCATTATTACAATAGTAGTACACGAGAAAACACACCGCTTCCACTTAACAGCCACTTAACAGAAGGTCAAGGTGAACCAGAGGAAGAGGTTAATGAAGATGAAGAAGAAGATGAAGTGGATGACGAAGAGTTAGATGATGAAGATAAAGTATTAGCTAGAGAAGTGGCCGAAGTTGGAGTGGATCAAGAAACCCTCAATAGTTATGGACTTTTCTATAACGTTTACACAAGAGAGGGTTCGACATTCCCAGATATTCAACAACCACAGCATAGAACAGATGATCAAAATGCTAACCCTTATGATCAATGGGGTGGTGGATTTGGCATTATACCATTCAATCCTTCGTAGGAATCGTAGGTTTATATATAATATTAATAGATCTATGCGCTATGGTACAAAATCAAAATGCATGTAGTTTAAAATTGGTGACGGAAATAAAAAGAGCAATCATAATATTTTATAAGTTAGCCATCGCGATATTCCCGAACAATGTGCCGTGTGTTTGTTGAGCCAGATTGACTGAACCCAACGATTAGCGAAACAAGATGAAGATTCTCTTTTCTTTCTTTCAACTTACAAAATATCATATTCACCCTTTATTGTTGTTGCTAAGAGCAACATATTAAACGATTGTATTGGAAACGAAGAAAAAGAAGAAAAAAAAAAAAAAAAAAAAAAAAAAAAAAAATTAAATGAAAAAAAAAACATAAATACAAAAATACAAAAAAAGTACAAAAAAAAAAAAAAAAAAAAAAAAAAAAAAGAAAAGAAAAAATTTTCTTATTATATAAGCATTACGTAACACATACAAAATCTGTTCATAAAACAAAAAAAAAAATACGTAAAAAATGTAAGCGAGAAACAAACAAACAAAAAAAAAAAAAAAAAAATTTAAGCAAATTGGATATATGTACACTCCAATCATTTACACGCCCCTAAAAAACATAACACACTTTCTTTTATAAC